>JAJPUD010025860.1:0-10221 GCA_023553655.1 Myrmecobius fasciatus
AGTTCCTCGGTATTTGAACTGTTTCTTTCTAGCTGCTTGCAATATCTTTTCCTTGGTGCGATAGTCCTGAAATTTGGCCACAATATTCCTTGGGGTTTTAATTTTGGGGTCTCTTTCTGGAGGTGATCGGTGAATTCTTTCAATGCCAATTTTGCCTTCTGATTCTAAAACATCAGGGCAATTCTCTTTCATGATTTCCTGGAAGATAGCATCCAGGTTCTTTTTTTCATCGTGGCTTTCAGGGAGTCCGATAATCCTTAGATTGTCTCTCCTGGATCTGTTCTCCAAGTCAGTTGTTTTTTCCTAGGAGATATTTCATATTTTCTTCTATTTTTCAGTTTTTTTGTTTTTGTATTATTGATTCTTGAAGTGTTATTGAGTCATTTACTTCTATTTGTTCAATTTTAATTTTTAAAATATTATTTCCTTCAGTTATCTTTTTTAGCTCCTTTTGTAGCTGGCCAATTGCATTTCTTGATTCAATGCATTCTTTTTCCATTTTGTCAGTTTTATTTTTCAGTGAATTGTTGTTTTTTTCCAATTCACCAATTTTATTTTTCAGTGAATTTTTTTCTTTTTCCAATTCACCAATTTTGTTTTTCAGTGAACTGTTTTCTTTTTCCAATTCACCAGTCCTATTTTCCAGTGTTTGATATTTCTGTTGCACTGATCTCAATTTATTTCCAAATTCTTCTTCTAGTTCACTTTTGAGATTTTTAATGCAATCTTCCAGGTAAGCCTTCTGGAAGGGAGACCAAGTTAAGTCTGCCTTTGTGGCTTCATCTGGGATTGTTTTCATAATGTCAGGATCTGGGGACTCTTCTATTTTTTCTCTGTAAAAGCTTTCTATGGTGAGAGCTCTCTTCCGCTTCTTGCTCATGATTTAAAGTTGGGGTATCGGTCACCAGCAGAGAATACTGCAGCAGTTTTTATTTGCCCTGGGTCAGTTTGCTGAGTTGACTTCCGGTCTGAGCCTGGTCGGGCTAGATTCGCAGTAGGACCACGTTTTCAGCTGCTCTCGATCCACCCTTTGCCAAAGGCATATCTGCCAAAGCACCTGCCTGCAAGCAGAGCAAAGTGGCCCAGGCATCTCCCAGGAGCTTCCTGGGTGCCTAAAATCCACCCCTCTATCGCAGCCCTGACTTCCACCCCGGCTGGTGTCTGATCGCAACCAGAGGCCGATTTCCCTTGAGGCTAACCTTCTCCCGAGTTCTTTCAAAGTAGATTTTTGATAGAAGTGTGTTGTAGTCCAAGTGCTTGGTGGAGCCCTCATTCCAAAACCAGTTCGGAGGCTCACTTTGTCTGGGTTTGAGGTTAGGTCTCAGGAGTTCACAGAGAATGCTGTCTGCAGATTGCTATCTTGGCTCCGCCCTCCAGTTCTCTATATATTTATGGAATGCCATTTTGTTTTCCCCCAAGTTTGCTGTTTTCCTTCTAGTTTTGGCTACATTAGTTTTGACTGTGTGAAACATTTTTAATTCCATCTAAACAAAAGTATCCAATTTACTTCCAATAATATTGTCTATTTCTTATTTTGTCTCAATTTCTTTTTTTATCCATAGATACAAGAGGTAAAATTTTCCATGCTTTTTAATTCGCTTGTTATATTACTCCTATATATTAATAATTTGTGTTTTTAACCTTTTCTTAGTATATTGTGTGAGATGCTGGTATACATCTAGTTTTTGTGATATTGTTCTCAAGTTTTCCCAGTAATTTTCATGAAATAGTGATTAATTCTCCCAAAGTCTTGGACCTTTTGGTTTATCAGCAATTGAGTGCTATGATCATTTACTACTATGTTTTGCACACTTAATCTCTTCCACTGATCTGGTACTGTGTTTCTTAGCCAGTATCAGGTTATTTTGATGATTATTTTGTAATCTGCTTTGAAATGTTTTTGGTATACTGCCTTCCTTCACTTTTTTGTTGAATTATTTGCTATTCTTGACCTTTTGTTTGTCTAGATGGATTTTTTTCAATTTTTCTAGCTCTATAAAATATATTTTGGTCATTTGTTTGGTATGACAGTGAACAAATAAAATAATTTAGATAGAATTGTCATTTAAAAATATAATGGCATTGCTTAACCATGAATAATTAATATTCCTCTAATTACTTATTTTTTTAAGTGTGTGAAAAAATATGTTTTGCAATTGTGTTTCTGGGCAAATAAACTTTGAAGTATTCCAAATTTTATAAAATATGTTTAAATGGAAATTTTCTTATTTTCTTTTTTTTCTGTATTTTGTTTTTAATATATACAAATATTGATGGTTGATGTGGATATATTTTATACTGTAATACAAATGTTATTTGTTTTAACTAGGTTTTTGTTTTCTTTTTTTGTTTGTTTTTTAGTTTATGCTCCAGGAATCTTTTGGTATACCATCATGTCATTTGAAAAAAGAAAAAAAAGAGTTTTATTTCATTATTGCGTATTCCAAGACTCTCAATTTCTTTTTCTTGACGATAGCTATAACTAGCATTTCTAGCACTATAGTGAGTAATATAAGTAATAGTGAATAACATCCTTGCTTCAATCATGAATTTAATTGGAAAACTCTAGTTTATTTCATTAGGTATGTCTTATCATTTTAAGAAAAGCTCCATGTATTTCTGTGCTTTCTAATGTTTTTAATAGGAATGAGTATTATATTTTGTCAAAAGCTGTTTTCTTCATCTAATAAGATAACCACAAGATTTTTCTTGGTTTTGTGACTGACATAGTTTTCTTAATATTGAACCAGTCCTATATTTCTAGTACAAATTGTAGATGGTCTCAGTGTATGACTTTTGTAATATAGTGCTACAATCTCCTTGCTAATGTTTAACTTAAATTTTTTCCATCAATATTCTTAGGGAAATCGGTTTTCTTTCTTTATTATTGCTTCCTCTTGCTTTAAGTATCAGAAAGATTCTTGTGTCATAAAAAGAACTTGTTATGGCTTTTTGCCTATTTCCCCAAAATGTTCTGATAATATTGGAATTTCTTGTTCTTAGATGCTTTATTTATTCATTTATGAAGCCATGTGGTTCTGGGGATGTTTTTCTTAGGGACCCCATTAATGATTACTCAATTGTTTTATATGACAGGGTTATTTAAACATTCTATTTCATCTTCTATTAATATGGACCACTTATATTTTTATAAATTTTCATCCTTTTCATTCAGTTTGTTACATTTATAAGTATATAATCATAAAAAATAAATTTTAATAATTGTTTACATTCTTCTTCATTGGTGGTGCATTCAGCTTTTTCAATTTTGATACAGTTTGTTCTTTTTTTTCAATCAAATTAATCAATAATTTATCTATTTTATAAATCTTTTCATAAAATTGGTCCCTAGTTTTATTTGTTAATTTTAATATTTTTACTTTTAGTTTTATCAACTTCTCCTTTGTCAGAATTTCTATTTTTGTAGTTAATTAAGGGTTTTCAGTAGTACTTTTCCAAGTTTTTTTTCAATTGCACGTCAAATTATATGCATGTGTGTGTATGTATGTATGTATGTATGTATATATACATACATTTTCCCTAAAGGACCACCTTCCTGTATCTCATAAATTTAGATATGTTGTCTCATTTTTCTCATTCTCTTTAAGGAAATTATTGAGTGTTTCTATAATTCGTTCTTTGACACAATCTTCCTTTGGAGTTAGATTATTTATTTTTCAATAAATTCGTATTTATGTTTCCATGTCCCTTTATTAGCTATAATTTTATTGTGTTATATTATGGAAAGGATAAATTAAATACTTCTTTATATGTGAGGGCTTTATGCTTTAAAAGAAAATTGGATTTTGTGAAGATGCCACATACAGCTGAATGAAATGTATATACTTCTTTCTCTCCCCAATCAAATTTTTCTAAAAGTCTAGCACACTTAAATTTTCTAAAACCTTAGTCATCTCCTAAAATTCTTTCTTATTTATTTTATAGTGAGATTTATTTAATTTGAGGAGGTGAAAGTTGAAGTATCCCACTAGGGATATCCCATTCTATTTCTTCTGACTAACATTTCCTTTAAGAATTTGGATGTTTGCCCAAATGGCTATAAAACTATGCATATCCTTTGAACCAGCAGTACCACTACTGGAACTGTATCCCAAAATAATCATAAAGGAGAGACTAGGGAACTGATACTGAGCAAAATAAGCAAAACCAGGAATATATTATACACAATAACAACAAACTTATGCCATGATCAACTATGAAAGATTTGGTTCTTCTCAGTGATCCAAGTGATCCAAGTTCAATGATCCAAGGCAATCTCGGTAAACTTTGGATAGAAAATGGTATTTGCATCTAGAAAAACAACTGTGGAGATTGAATGTCAATCAATAGATGCTATGTTCACTTTTTTCAGCCTTTTTTTCCTAGTTATGGTTTTCCCCTTTTGTTTCACTTTTCTCTTCCATCATGATTCATAAATAAATGTGTATTAAAACATTAATATACATGTAAAAATAAAATAAAAATATTATGGAAAAGCAATTTGGATGCTTTGTATATGGTTCCTACCTGTTTACCATTGAATAGTAAATACTTCATTATCTATCCTACCTTTTAGCAAAATGTAGTCTCCCTATTTATCTCTTTTAAGTAAATCTATTTTGCCTTTGCATTTTCTAAGCTAATGCTTACTCCTGCTACATTCTTTTACTTGAATTAAAGCATGGTAGATTTTGCTCCAGTTATTTATTTTTACTGTGTGTGTCTTTCTGTTTTAAGTTTGTTTCTTGTATACAACATTTTGTTAGATTCTGGTTTCTAATCCATTCTGTCCTATACTTCTTTTGTTATAGGTAAGATTATTATATTCACATCCCCTTTTTTGAATGCCAAATGGTCATTTCTCTCTATTATTTTTTGTCTTTATAAATGAAATAAAAATTTTTATATATCTGTTATAACTTTTAATCCATTTAAAGAATATTCATAGTGATGTGACATACACACAAACATGGTGAATAGAACATTGTAATGGAATCCTGTCTCAGATATTTGCCATTTCCTTACTACTACTACTACTAATAATAATAATAATAATTTATTATTATTAATGATAAAATAATAATGCCACTTCCCTGGGGGATTATGTTTTTCATTTGCAAGATGATGATTTGCAATAGATGGCTTCTAAGTTCTTGAGCTCAAACAAAAATTCTTTTTTTTTTAAATTTATTGATACTTTTTATTTGCAAAACATATGTATGCATATGTTTTGGGTATGGGTATGGGTATGGGTATGGATAATTCCTAAACATTAACCCTTACAATGCTGTCTGTTACAAATTTCCCCCCCCACTCCCCACCACTCCCCTAGATGGCAGGATATCCACTACATGATAATTATGTTAGAATATTTAAGAAATTGAATATATGTATAGTTATTGCATCATTTTTTGTGTGGGAGAAATCGTATCTAGAAGAAAGAATAATCGGATAAAGGAAATACAATGCAAGCAAACCTCAAGAGAAAACATGAAAATGTTATGTTGTGGTCCACATTTCACATCCCTCTCTCTGGGTGTATATGGCCTTCTTCACCGAACAATTGGAACTGGTTTGAAGCATTTCATTGTTGAAGACTCATGTCCATTAGAACTGATCGTCCTATAGTATTGTTGTTGCCGTGAATAATGATCTCTTGGTTCTGCTCACTTCATTGAGCATTAGTTCATGCAAGTCTCTCCAGGCCTCTCTGAAGTTGTCCTGCTGGTCGTTTCTTACAGAACAATAATATTCCATAACATACATATACCATAATTTATCCAGCCACTCTCCAATTGATGGGCATCCATTCAGTTTCCAGTTTCTAGCCACTACAAAAAGAGCTGCCACAAACATTCTTGCACATGTGGGGCCGTTTCCTTCTCTTATGATTTCTTTGGGATATAAGCCCAATAGAAACACTACTGGGTCAAAGGGTATGCATCATAGTTTGATAACTTTTTGAGCATAGCTCCAAATTGCTCTCCAAAATTGTTGGATCTGTTCACAGTTCCACCAAAAATGTATCAGTGCCCCCGTTTTCGATATCCCCTCCAACATTCATCATTACCTTTTCCACCACCATCTGTCATTATAATTTCCTGTCATTTTAGCTAATCTGACAGGTGTGTAGTGATACCTCAGTGTTGTCTTTATTTGCATTTCTCTGACCAATAGTGATTTGGAGCACCTTTTCATATGATTATAAATAGTTTTAGTTTCATCATCTGAAAATTGTCTGTTCATATCCTTTGACCATTTATCAATTGGAGAATGGCTTGAATTCTTATAAATATGAGACAATTCTCTATATATCTTAGAGATGAGAACTTTCTCGGAACCCTTAAATGTAAAGATGATTTCCCAATTTGATGCTTCCCTCCTAATCTTGGCTGCATTAGTTTTGTTTGTACAGAAACTTTTTAACTTAATATCATCAAAATTATCTATCTGGTGTTCAATTAAGAGTTCCAGATCTACTTTGGACATAAATTTATTCCATCTCCACAGGTCTGAGAGGTTAACTATCCTATGTTCCCCTAATTTGGTTATAATATCACTCTTTATATTAGATCTTATCTTGTTATGTGGTGTTAGGTGTGGGTCCAGCCTTAATTTCTTCCATACTAGTTTCCAATTTTCCCAGCAGTTTTTGCTGAATAGTGAGTACTTATCCCAAAAGTTGGGGTCTTTGGGTTTATCAAACACTAAATTGCTAACATTATTACCTAGCTTGTCCTGATAGCCGATCCTATGCCACTGATCAACTGCTCTATTTCTCAGCCAGTACCAAATGGGTTTGATGACCGCTGCTTTATAATATAGTTTTAGATCTGGTACAGCAAGGCCACCTTCATCTGTCTTTTTTTTTTTCATTAATTCCCTTGAAATTCTTGACCTTTTGTTTTTCCAAATGAACTTTGCTACTATTTTTTCTAGATCTGTAAAATAATTTCTTGGGAGTTTGATTGGTATGGCGCTAAATAAGTAAATTAGTTTGGGTAGTATTGCCATTTTTTATTATATTTACTTGGCCTACCCATGAGCACTTAATGTTTTTCCAATTGACTAGGTCTGATTTTATGTGTGTGGAAAGTGTTTTGTAGTTTAGTTTGCATAGTTCCTGACTATCCCTTGGCAGATAGATTCCCAAATATTTTATGCTATCTTCCGTTATTCTGAATGGAATTTCTTTTTCTATCTCTTGCTGCTGAACTTTGTTGGTAATATATAAGAATGCTGTTCATTTATGTGGATTTATTTTGAATCCTGCAACTTTACTAAACTAGTAGTTTTTTAGTTGAGTCTCTAGGGTTCTCTAAGTATACCATCATGTCATCTGCAAAGAGTGATATTTTGGTTTCTTCATTACCTACTCTAATTCCTTTTATCTCTTTTTCTTCTCTTATTGCCAAAGCTAACATTTCTAATACAATATTAAATAGTAATGGTGACAGTGGGCAGCCTTGTTTCACTCCTGATCTTATTGGGAATGATTCTAGTTTGTCTCCATTACATATGATGCTTGCTGATGGTTTTAAATAGATGCTACTGATCATTTTAAGGAAAAGCCCATTTATTCCTATACTCTCTAGTGTCAAACAAAAATTCTTGCTGCAAATGAGAAAATGGTCTCAGAAGTGCAGACTTGGTTAATTATCCCATGTTTTTCAGTTTGTTTATTTCACTTGATGACTTAAAACATATATTTATTATAGATATATATGCAAATTTTAAAAAATATGTACAGTATCATGTTAGAGACAATAGATGGAAATATAAAATAAAACAATCATTGGCATCAAAGAATTTATAGTTAATGATTGAACGTTTCATAACATGTGAAGATTTTTCAGAGTCTTGGCTATGAAGATGTCTCCATTTTTTCCCGGCAGAATTATATCATTTTAAAGACTTGTTTGCTTTTTTTCTTTGTTTGTTTGAACCCACTATTTTAGAACTCCTTTCCAACTTTTGAGTAAAATGAAGTCAGCCAAGATAATAGAAATAGGAATAAAAACTGTTTTTACACCAATAATAAATTGTGCTGTATAGACATTTTGATTTGTTCACACTAACATATTTTTGCTTTATTTCAGAAAAAACTCTATGTAATAAACAAAAAAATTAATTGTTACTCTTTTAAACCTTTTGTTTCAGAACATTCATACTATTAACTATATCCTTTCAACCTCCTACTTTTCTTTTTTCTTTTCTTTTCTTTTTAAACCTTTTTTTTATTTTCAAGATACATGCATAGATGGTTTTCAACATTCTACCTTGTAAAACCTTGTGTTCAATTTTTGCTCCCTCTTTTCTATCTATCTATTCTTCTAGAAAGCAAGTAATCCAATATATGTTAAAGATATGTGATTCTTCTATACATACTTCCACAATCATCATGTTCTTCTATATATATTTCCACAACCATCATGTTTCATAAGAAAAATTCAATCAGAGATTTTAAAAATGAGAAAAAGAACAAAATGCAAGCAAATAGCAACAAAAAAGTGAAAATGCTATGTTGTGATCCGCATTCAGTCCCCATAGCCCTCTCTCTAGGTGCAGATGGTTCTCTCCATCACAAGACAATTGGAAATGGCCTGAATCATCTCACTGTTGGAAAGAGAAATGTGTACCAGAATTAGACATCGCATAATCTTGTTGTTGCTGTGTACCATGTACTCTTGGTCCTACTCACTTCACTTAGTATCAGTTCATATAAGTTTCTCTAAACCTCTCTGATATTATCCTGTTGATCATTTCTTATAAGAACAATCATATTCCAAAAAGGTGCTCCAAATCACTATTGATCAGAGAAGTGCAAATTAAGACAACTCTGAGGTACCACTACAAGTGTCTAAAATGACAGGAAAAGATAATGATGAATGTTGTAGGGGATGTGGGAAAACTGGGACACTGATACATTGTTGGTGGAACTGTGAACAGATCCAACCATTCTGGAGAGCAATTTGGAACTATGATCAAAGAGTTATCAAACTGTGCATACCCTTTGACTCAGCAGTGTTTCTATTGGGCTTATATCCCGAAGAGATCTTAAAGGAAGGAAAGGGATCCACATGTGCAAAAATGTTTGTGGAAGCCCTTTTTGTGGTGGCAAGAAACTGGAAACTGAAGGGATGCCCATCAATTAGAGAGTGGCTGAATAAATTGTGGTATATGAATGTTATGGAATATTATTGTGCTGTAAGAAATGACCAGCAGGAAGAATTCAGAGAAGCCTGCAGAGACTTGCATGAACTGATACTGAGTGAAATGAGCAGAACCCGATCATTATACACAGCAACAACAATATTATATGATGATTAATTCTGATGGACATGGCTCTCTTCAACAATGAAATGTTTCAAACCACTTCCAATTGTTCAGTGAAGAAAGCCATATACACCCAGAGAGAGGGATATGAGATATGGACCACAACATAACATTTTCATGTTCTGTATTGATGTTTGCTTGCATTGTGTTTTCTTCTTCAGGTATTTATTTTTTTTTTGTTCATATAGATATGGCTGTTCTTGCACAGCAAGATAAGTATGGAAATATGTATACATCTATGTGACTTGTAAAGTATTTTAATATAATTAACATGTAGTGGACTTCCTGCCATCTAGGGGAGGGGAGGGGACTGAGGGGGGTAATTTGTAATGGAAAACTTTGTAAGGGTCAGTGTTGAAGAACTACCCATACATATGTTATGCAAATAGAAAGCTTTAATAAAAAAACAACAATCATATTAAATAACATTTATATATCTTAATTTATTCAGACATTCTCCAGCTGATGGGCAATCACTAAATTTCAAGTTCCCTGCCATTACCAAAAAACATACCGCAAACATGTACATGTGAGTTGTTTTCCATTTTTTTATGATCTCTATGAGATTAAGGCCAAGTAGACACACTTCATCCTCATATTTATTTATTTTTTTAATTTTATTTTTAATATTTTTTTAATTTTATTTGCATAACATATGTGTGGGTAATTCTTCAACAATAACCCTTACATAGCTTTCTTTTACAAATTTTTCGCCCCAACTCCCCACCCCTCCCCTAGATGGCAGGATATCCACTACATCTTAATTATGTTAAAATATTGGCAAATCGAATATATGTATACATATTTCCAAACTTATCATTGTTGTGCAAGAAAAATCTTATCTACACAAAAAATATATCAGATAAAGGAAACACAATGTAAGCA
>JAJPUD010025861.1:0-17124 GCA_023553655.1 Myrmecobius fasciatus
AAAAAAAAAAAACAATCAGAAAACCTCAAGGCCTGGAGGGGATCAGGTCCTACCATTTCAAACCACCTACCCCCAGTACTCTCAATGCCACAGCTGGTTCCAGAACTTCAAAACAGACATCTCCCAGAGCCTTTCGACATGCACAAAGCTCTTCTCTGAGGCTCGCCTGACTGAAGCTTTTAGACTTTCACTGCAGTGGATGCAAAACAGCTCATTATAGCTTCTTACCATGACTGAAACCCCTTACTTGCTTTTGCATGCAAAATTCGCTGTTGATGCTGCTCTCCCACTCATACCACATTTCCCTCCCAGGTGCTCCACAGGGACCAGGAGTTTAGTTAAACATCGAGGTAAATAAAGTAAATTTGCCTTAAATAACCTATTAGAAGTGGTTTAGATTTTATTTGATTTTTTATAAAAACAAATTTTCCCCACATCTACCACAGTCTGTAGGTGCCCAGAATCCTCAGCATATGCAGCATATTATAGTGGATGGCCAGAATATTGGGCTAAGCATTAGAAGCCTTGCCTTCTAGTAGGGGTTCTGTTTCTAACTCACTTTGTAAGTGCTTCATTAATGCAATGAAAATAATCATCCCTGCCCTGCCTATTCTACAAAGGGCATTCAGAATACCAAATGAGACAGTGGAGAGCTGGGAAAAGACTTTGAAAAAAAAGATGAAGAATGCTATATAACCATAAGCAATAATTGTATATGTTCTTTGAAACTCTGTGTGTGTGTATGTGTGTGTGTGTGTGTGTGTTTAATACTCCTACCCATAAAGGCCTCGTTTCTAAAATATATAGAGAATTGTCTCATATTTATAAGAATTCAAGCCACTCTTCAATCAATAAATGGTCAAGGGATATGAACAAACAATTTTCATATGATGAAATTAAAACCATCTCTAGTCATATGAAAAGTTGCTCCAAATCACTATTGATCAGAGAAATGCAAATTAAGACAACTCTGAGGTACCACTACACACCTGTCAGATTGGCTAAAATGACAGGAAATGATAACGCTGAATGCTGAAGGGGATGTGGGAAAACTGGGACACTAATACATTGTTGGTGGAACTGTGAACGGATCCAACCATTTTGGAGAGCAATTTGGAACTATGCTCAAAAAGTTATCAAACTGTGCATTCCCTTTGACCCAGAACTGTTTCTATTGGGCTTATATCCCAAAGAGATCTTAGAGGAGGGAAAGGGCCCCACATGTGCAAGAATGTTTGTGGCAGCCCTTTTTGTAGTGGAAAGAAACTGGAAACTGAATGGATGCCCATCAATTGGAGAGTGGCTGAATAAATTATGGTATATGAATGTTATGGAATATTATTGCTCTGTAAGAAACGACCAGCAAGATGACTTCAGAGAGGCCTGGAGGGACTTGCATGAACTGATGCTGAGTGAAATGAGCAAAACCAGGAGATCATTATACACGGCAACAACAATACTATATGATGATCAACTCTGATGGACATGGCTCTCTGCAACAAAGAAATGTCTCAAACCAGTTCCAATTGTTCAGTGAAGAAAACCATATACACCCAGGGAGAGAGATATGAAATGTGGACCACAACATAACATTTTCATGCTCTTTATTGATGTTTGCTTACATTGTGTTTCCTTTCTCATATTTTTTTCCTTGTAGATAGGATTTTTCTTGTACAACAACTTGTCAAGTATTTTATCATTATTAACATGTAATGGACTTCCTGCCATCTAGGGGAGGGGAGGGGACCGGGGGTAAAATTTGTAACGGAAAGCTTTGTAAAGATCAATGCTGAAGAATTACCCATACATATGATATGCAAATAAAAAGCTTTAATAAAAAAATAAAAAAATACTCCTACCCAATTTAATGACCTTCAACTAGTGACTGGCTTGCTGCTACACAAAGGAAATTCCATATTTCATCTCTGTCCATTGCACTGATTGTCCCCCAAAACTAGAATGCATTCTCTCCTCATCTCCACCTCATAGAATTCCTTGTTTCCTTCACAATTTAACTCAAATGACATCTACATGAAGTCTTTCCTGATCCCCTGCCCAGACCCTCCTGCCATCAAATTGCACTTATTTTGTGTATATTTACATACATTTTGTCTGTACCATTATAGAATGTAAGCTCCTGGAGGGTAAGGACTGTTTCACTTTTGTCTTCATTCTCCCAGTGTCAAGCATAGGGTCAAGTACATGCTTTGCTTAATAAGTGCTTGTTGACTGATTTGTGAACAACAATAATTATGCCTTTCTTCAAAGAACACAATAACTTAAAAAAAATATGTGAGGGGGGGAATTAGCAAAAGTGAACTCCTCTTAAATCTTTTACTCAACACTTCTTGCCGTTGATAGACGAATTACTTTCCTAATAATAAACTTCATGCATTTCATGGATAACCTAGATCCCAAACAGCCATTATAGAACTTAGGGACCCATGAAGGTAGTACTTCAGCTCCAGGGTAGTTGAGAAGGTTGTTCCTGGGGAATAGTGAAGTGGAAAGAAGCCTCATGGTCCCATTGGCTCACAAGCTTAGAAATTTTCCCTATTCCTCTTGAGGCAATATCATTTTCCAGTTTTCCATTCATGTCACTAGATTGTAAACACAGGTAAAAAATAACCTGAAACTCCAGGTGGTTCCTAGAATATAATTTTTCAAGATCAAAAGATACTTTCAGAGAAGAAGCAAACAAAACTGCTGGAAGAAGTGTGTGAAAAGTAGACACCAAAGGGAAGTTTAGCCTTGGTGGTCTTACAAAAAGACTCTAGCTGTGGAGCTAGGAAAGAAAAATAGAGATAGTTCTCAAAGATAAGTCTGAAACCTTAACATGGGAAGGAATCATAGACAAGTACAGGTACAGGAATTTCTTCTACATAATCTCATAGTCTCTGACATTTCCTTAGCTAGCGAAAGGTGCCAAAGGCAGGATGAGGTCACATTTCAAACAGTTGGAAGACTTTAAACATCCTTAAGCCAGTCTCATTTTACAAATGAGAAAAATGAAACCCAGAGAAGAATATTAATTTCCCCAAAGCCACACAGGGAGTTAGTGACAGGACCAGAATTCTTCTCCCAGTTCTCAGGCAGTGCACATTTTGCTTTGATGTTCAGCGGCACCACGGGTTCATCAAAATCTTAAATTGAACAAATCACTGAGGACATGTCTATATGATCCCAAAATAACTATAGTTAAAAAATAGACAGCACAGTAAATAAAACCATTCATTGGGTACTGCACAAACTTCTACTACAATCTATATCATGGTTAATTGAGTTCCACTCATCTTTCACCTAATTAAATCAAACATTTTAATAAGTACAAACACTTCTTGGGCCTCAGTTTCCCCAACATAAAAGAAAGGGAGAATGGCCCCCCAACTCCTCAAAGGCATGAAACAACTGTGCAGACAACTGACATATTTTTAAAACTTCCCTGCTCAGAGCTCCTTCAAGATGAGTGTACCAGAAAGACAGGCTATTCTCAACACCATGATTATTACTGAGCATTTCTGCAAACTGAATGGTTCACAGAGTACCTTCCAAATGCATTCTTAGTTATTGATGTTGGCAAGAACTTTAAAGATTCTTGGTCGGGAACATTAAATGTTATTTCCTGTAGCTTTTAACTTGATCTTCAGTCCTAAAGTTTTATTCAAATAAAATCCAAGCTACAACTTTGCTTGGGGCCTCTCCCATTTCATTAACTCCTCCTCCTAATACCATAATCCCTACCTCAGTGTCCCCCCAACAGTGTCAAGCATTAATTAAATGGAAATTGTTTTTTTAAATGCAGTGAGACATCTGCATATGATGTTTTATTATTACAATTAGGCAGATTGGCTTCCAAAGCAAACGCAAAAATGATTTCTTGAGGATTTATGTCCAGTATTAAGACAAACACTATAAAGAAAGCCCATGGCAGATCTGCACAATGCTGCAAATCCATTTAGGCAGCACATTGGAACAACAGGGACAAGTCTGTAGTAATATTGCTGCCAGAGAGAAGAGGGAAAAAGAAGGAGGAGGAGGAGGAGGAGGAAGAGTAGGAAAAGAAAGAAGAAGAAAAGGAGGGAAAAGAGAGAGAGAGAGAGAGAGAGAGAGAGAGAGAGAGAGAGAGAGAAAGAGAGTGTTTGCTGCCCCCTTTAACTCCATGTGAAAGATTTTAGAAACAACACAGACTAGAATCCAAAGATCTGGGTTAAAATTTAGCTCTACTCTTTCTTGGCTGTATTACCTTTGGCAGGTATTTCATTTTTCTAAGTGTTATTACCTCACTGGGAATAATAAATGGGAGCAAAGTTAGATAAATGCCCTTTCTCTAGAAACAGAGCTGAAACTGAAGAAGAGGAAGAGGAAATATCATGGGATCATGGACAGTATGTCAGTCTTGGAGTAGAAAAGACCTGAGTTCAAATTCCACCTCAGACGCTTTTTAACCAAAAGATCTTGGACAAATTGCCTAATCCCTCTAGAAATCTCTTTCCTTGATTGTAAAACAATGGCAGACTCAATGGCTTCCAAGGTCCCTTTCCATTTCCGATTTAGAAGTGATCTAGTTCTAGACTACATAGAATTGAAAGGGGAGGTAAGAAAATTACAAAGAAAAATTTCACATTACCACTTGATTCAACAATGGATACTATGCAAGTTCATTTGATACAATGGGTAGTGAAATTGCAAGAGGAAGAATTGGAACAGTTAAATTGTTGATACTGTGTACATATAATAAGGTTCCTTTTACTATTAGTAATAATAATAATGACTAATCATTTACTACCATAAGAATTTATTAATACAAAAAATCAGAGAAGTGAGAGAAGACATATGAAATTCATATAAAGTTAGTAGTAAGTATTAAGAAAATAATACTCCCTCAAAACTCTGCTCATTACTAGTGATATTAAAACAAAAACAAAACAGTCATTTCCCTCGAGGAACATACATTGTCATATGCTTATAAGCATCCTAATGCAAAATGAATTTTTATCCCATTTATTCCCCCACTGAAGACAGGGCTTCCAGGACAGATAAATGTTCAAGGGACCCATTTAAATGAACTGTCTGAACCAACACAATGATGTGGTATAGTGGAATAAGCATGGGTTTGGAATCAGAGGACCAGGATTTAAATTCTAGCTAAAGTTCCTAAATTATGTGATACTAAATAAGTTACTTAATCTCTAAAGGAATCAATTTCTTCATCTGTAAAATGATGGGGATGGGCTAGGGAACTTCAAAGTTTTCTTACATCCTTAAATTTATCATCCTATAAAAAAAGACTTCAAGTTTCTGATACGGAAGAAAGCAGCCGGAGCGTCTATTGAGAATGGATGCTTTAACTAGTATAAGTGTAGACCAATTTCTCTTCCGATTTTCCATTCTAAAAGCTACAAGTCAGGACGTGTAGGCCCAAATACTAATTTTGCTACTGATGCCTTATGATCCAGAGGGTTTTACTAGATAGCTTGTGATTGGAGAAAGGCACGCTGATCTGAATGAAGCTTTTATTGCCTCAGGATAGAGTAGTGTGGGAGAGAGCAGCAATGACTTGGCATCAGAAGGAATATAGATGTATGCCTTTTTTTAGTAACCCCGCAGCTCTTAAAGCATAATCTGAAGACCTTCTGAAAGGTCTCAAGTATTCCTAGAAATCAAAACTATTTTCATAATAACACAAAGCTGTTTTTTGCCTATTAATATAGTCATCCCTTTTCTAACTACATATCTGTGTAAGGACAGATTTTCTTTATATAGTTAAACCAAAACAACATACCACAACAAACCAAATACAGGAGCATAAAATGCAAGAGTCCAGCTGTCCTCTATTAAGTCACACA
This sequence comes from Myrmecobius fasciatus, assembly GCA_023553655.1. Taxonomy (NCBI): domain Eukaryota; kingdom Metazoa; phylum Chordata; class Mammalia; order Dasyuromorphia; family Myrmecobiidae; genus Myrmecobius; species Myrmecobius fasciatus. Next base: position 5,847 of record JAJPUD010025861.1, read on the forward strand.
TAGGAGATTTACAAAAAAATATGTGAAACAGTGCCTCTCTTACAAGGGAAATGTAATTAATTTTCATTTTTGAAAATGTTAACATACATTGGGTTTATTATTGCTAATGAATTAATGAATTAAATAAATAAATTTAAATTATATCCATTTTAATTTCTAATATCATAAACACCAATTGGTAATTAATAGCCATCTTTGTCCCTGATCTTTCTTGTTCAAAGGGATCATGTAGATACAGTATGGCCTTTCCCTGGTACCATTTGCTGTATCCTACGATATAGAAAAGAATATTGGGCTCTCTTGACCAAAATCATGTAGCTCATTCATAGCAGAGCAGAGACCAGTTTTCCTGTGCCCTAGAGCAAGTTTTTCTCTATTATAGCATGCCTCCCTCCCCTACCATTCAATGTTATGTCAATTCAAATTCCTGTAGAGGTATATAGAACATGAGTTCATCTGTAAAGATTAAGGAACAGTTTCCTCATGTGTAAAATGAGAGGGTTGTATAGTTGGATCTCAAAGACCCACCTATACAATGCCTCCAAGATTAAATATAAAATTCTTTGTTTGGCATTTGAAGCCCTTCCAAACATGACTCTTCCCTATTCATCTTCTTACAGTTTTCTCTCCTCCATGCATTCTACAATCCAACTTGGGTTCTCCATTTACATTCGCCATTTCTTTGCACGGGCTATTTTTTATGCCTTCTTGGCTCTTCTTCCTTGCCACTTCCTGGAATCCCTAGCTTCATTCAAAATTCAGTTCAAATCCCACATTCTGCAGGAGATCTTTTTTTTGCACACACACCCCTAATAGTGCTTGCTTGCTTCTCTAAAGCTAAATACCATTTTCTTAGTATCTGTTTTATTTCTACATATATATGCATATATTTGTATCCCTATTAATTGACATAGTGCCTGACTCAGAGTAAATGTACTTAATAAATGCTTATCGATTGATTATCATCAGAGAGAGAGAGAGAGAGAGAGAGAGAGAGAGAGAGACTGTTGCCTATAGAATTCACTTCTATTTAGGAATCCAAACTTGCTGCCATGCCTCATGCTTCTATTCCTCCCTGATCTGGTTCCTGCCAATCATTTACAAAGTTGTAGCAACTCCAACATTGGAGTGATGGAGTCATGGCAACCTTTTCTGGGTGTCAAGGCCTATAATCAATGCCAGCTATTAAAGTCCCTTTGAGAGTTTGAGCTATTCCTTGACACAGTTCCTCTCATACATCAATGGACAATACCCCAAGCACCAATGTAATGTCAAATCAGACAGAGATGCTCTAGTTTATTTCTTTTTTGTGCCAAGAGCAGGGACCAAGGCTTTCCAAAAAAGTGAATCCCTTCTCCCTCTCATCCTCTCTCTCTCTCTCTCTCTCTCTCTCTCTCTCTCTCTCTCTCTCTCTCTCTCTCTCTCTCTCTCTCTCTCACATCCATTCCATGAAAAGAAAAGCTTCCTCCTTCCTGTTTTTCAATTTAGGTCCTAGTTCAAAATGAAATTAGCAATATGTTCTCTCTAATTGTATTTGCAGTGGCAACAGAATGGGGAAGAAAGGGGATCCAAGTGAAGAAAATAAAAGTCTTCATCCAGATGAGAATGGAGTATAAATGAGGCAGGCAAGAGGCAGACAGATTTGTTGAAATCCTTAATCCTCTTTGCACAAAAGCTTGCTGAGGGGAGACCTTGTGGGCTCATGAGGCATAAATGAGAGAGCTAAATGAGGCAGAAAGAGAGCAAAATTATAATTCCATCCTCTATTCAAGTGCCAGTTAGCCATTCCATCCCATTCAAGTTTCTATGTAGCTCTGCACTTTAGTTTCTCCATTTGTACAAAGCAAATATAATCAAATTTATAAAAATCCTTTTTTGACATCACACTAACCCCTTTTTATTCCTTCCCTGATCCCACAACCTATACCAATTAACTAAAGGGAAAACATATTCTTGTAAAAAAAAAAAAAAAAACATACCCATGCTTCTCTGAATCACAATCTAATTCTTCATCTACTGTGATTCTCATTAAAATCAATAGAATTCTCAATAGAAAAGGCCTCAATAATAACAGATAATAGTATTATTCTAACTTACTTCATAAAGTAGTTGTAACATTGTTTTCTTGGACTCACAGTACTTTAATGAAACCTGTTTACGAGCACTGTAGAGCCATCTATTTATTTGGCTATCTATTCTGGTGAGAGCTCCAGATTTTAAAAGACTTGGATATGATTCCTAGCTTGGATATTTATCTAGCTTTGTGATCCTGAGCAAGTCACTTAAATCCTCTGTGCCTCAGTTTCCCCACCTGTGAAATGGGAATGATGATAATTTACTACCTTACCTTACTCCCAAGATTGGGAGGAAAGTACATTATAAACTCTTAAATACGCTATAAGTATGAACTGGACCAGTAAGATGGTGTGATATAATGGATAGAGCACTGAACCTGGAATCAAGAAGATTTGATTTCAAATCTGGCCTCAGATACTAACTAGCTGTGTGACTCTGGTTAAGTCCCTTAACTCTCTTGGCCTTCATTTCCTTCTCTTTAAAATGCTTAGCTGGGGGTGGGGATAGGATTGGGCTTTCTGAGCTAGGAAAGGCTATTCATAAGCATCAATTTAAGTCAAACTTAGCTTCCCAGTATCAGTTATGTCACTGATCTGTCAGTCTAGATCTTTGGAGAAAAGCCCCTAACACACAACAAGCTGGATTTCTATTGGTGACCAGACCAGGATGCTCTATCAATGTTCCAAACTTTAATCCCTTGAGTCAATCAAGTCTCAAGAACAGCATTAATACCTTTCAAGGAAAAACTAACCTAAGCTACAGTGAGGTAGGGCTTTTGGAAAAGTCAGCCCAATCCACAGGTAGAGTACTAAGAGCAGATATTCCCCCTACCCCAAAAAGTTACAATAGCTGTCTTCAAGCATCTGAAGGGCTGCCATGTGGATGAGAGGTGAGATTTGCTTGGCTTGGTAGTAACGGGAAAAACTAGAAACAATGGTTGGAAGTTATAGGGAGACTGATTGCATCTTGAAGTTAAGGAAAATATTCTAATTATAAATGTCTAAAATTGGAATTATTTATCTTGGGAGGTAATGAATTCTCCATTACTGGGGGTCTTTAAATGGAAGTTAATTCAGAACTGTTATAGTCAGACATGGGTCACACTAGAAGACTTCCAAGGTCTGCTCCCACTCTTCAGAGTCTATGATTTGATTCTCCTTAAAAAAAAGACACAGGATTCATCACTGTATTTACCTTCAGAGCCCCTCTGACTTGGTAGCATTTACTCTAGAACTTATGTTCTGCTAATACAACTTTTGAGAAGCTAGGGTTATCTCCATGAAGTAGGGCATTTAGTGGAAGGTTGCTAATATTAAAGGCAATAAAAGAATCAGCATTTTTTTTACTTTTAAGAAAACTCAGAAATCATGTAATCAAATCCCTTTATTTTTCTAAGGTCCACAGGAGGAAAAGATTTTATAAAGCAGGAATTCTAACATATTAGCACACTATGTTGGATACCTTAGCCCAGTGGGATATCACAAACACAAGTTTGGTCAGGAAAAAATATTTTCTTTAACTCTCCTTTCAAATCTATGGCATAATGAGATCTCAAAGATTCATAGTCTTCCCAAAAGACTTCTCCAGAGTACTGCTAGAATACCAGGGCCATGTCAGGTAGCAGATGGGATTTGGTCTCAAATCCAAAGCAGAAAGCCACAGTTCTGCCTATCCAACAAGACTTCTAAACCTAAAACAACAGGGATAGAAAAGGCAATGAAAAGGAATTTGGCAGAAATGCCAGAAGGTTCATCAAGTTCCATACTCAAGATATACAAATCAAACTAAAGCAGACACAATAGAAAGCCATTATCATCTGTTGCCAAGGAGCAAGGCAGAGGGTCCTTGTATAGACTTTCCATGTTATAAGGAGAGAAAAGTCCAATACATGTAGGAATACATGATTTGACTGGTGAGAAACTCAATTAAGGAAGCTCTTCCACACTATCTCTACTTTTATTTCCCAAAGGAAAATGCAAAACTTCCACCAAAGTGGTCAATAGATGAGCTCAAGAAATGTTCGATTTGAATAGGATCTAGTAGGTTTTCTTACCTATAAAACCATGAAAATGGGTTAATAGATACATATATATATATATATATATATATTACATATATATGTGGAGAGAGGGGGGAGAGGGAGAGAGAGGGAGAGAGAGAATAGAATATATAGAATATAGGTGAGAAAGCTGAAACTAATAGAGATTAAATGACATACCCAGAATTAACATAATAAATCTCTGAAGTGGGATTCAGGACTTCCTGTTTCTAAATCCCAGGTTCTATCCACTATGCCACCTAACTGCCTGGGCACATCACAGACAACTGTTGCCCTAGGACCATTCAGTAGATGTGGAAATGATCAGTCCTAATTTATGGCTCACTCAATAGCTATCCCCAAAGATCCCCCAAACTGTAATGTGCCCCATTTCCAATGCTGTTAACCAACTCTGACTAAGTCCCTTTTCTGTTCCATTAAGATGTAAAACAGAAAGATTATGAAAACAACAAGCTTCATGATTTCCAAAATAAAAAAAAATCGACCCTGGAAGGGAATAAGAGTGTCATAGAATTGCAATTGGTGTATGTATGTATGTAAGGAAGAGAACAATTTATTTAAGATGCTGAATTATCTGCTTCCCCTTCTTTTCCCATGGTAGCTTCAACCTTGGAGAAGGAATAGTCAGCCAGAGTTTATGCTATGTGACCCAGCTGCTGCTTAGTCATACTGTGCTCTTCAAAATTAAAATCTTATTATAATAAAAAGAGAGGAAGTGATGTTTTAGTGACTTGGCCTGAAGAGAAAAATTTCAGAGAGTGGAGTATAAGCCAAGGGAAAACTACAACCTAGGGTTAAAGGAAGGTATTGCTAGGGATAAGGTAGTCTCCAAACCCTGCCATATACCTTTTAAATATACATGAGGAAACTGAGGTCTGGAGAGATGAATTATTTGCTAGAGGTCACACAGCTATCAAGTAACATGATGAACTTGAACTTAGGACTTCTGATTCAAAATCCCCTTGCCTTATCCCTAGAATTCTCAAACAGGAGCTCACTAGTGAAAATAGGAATCCTGAAAAATAATTCCTATGTACACTCCATGAAATACTCAATGGCACTGAGTATTGCTCATGACTTCCCAGAGACTCCCTTAGTCCCTTAGACCACGAAAGACCATACAGCACAACAGATATGAGTGACCTCAGAAAAGTTATCTTCCTTCTTGGGACTTAGCATTGTCATCTGGAAAAGAAAGCTGTCGGGTAGATGATCTCCAGTGTCCCTTCTGGTTCCTATATTTAGCATGCTTTGAATCTCTCTTCTTGGGTCCTGGGTTGAATTCATGTTATTATCTCTGTCACCTTCTCTGGACTTTTCTGAAGGGCATGAATATTTCTAAGTACACACAGCTGGGCATAAAAGAAAAGCATCTGTGCTTCCTCCATCCCTCAGGCAGCAATTCAACTGGCAAAATGATTGTCACTCATGATTTATATTGGCCCCTTTGATAGATTGGACTACCTCACTGCCTATCCTCCTGGTGTCCTAAGGGGAAGAGATAACTAAGCTTTATACAATGATGATAAAGGACAATGAGAAACATTGATTGAGCCCACACAAAGGAACCACAATAGACCAAAGAAAACTTCAAGAGAGAAGAGCTTATATTTATATTCATAAAGTTCTTTTGAGGTTACAATGCTTTGCATAGATTATCTCAACATAGAACCTCTCAACAATGAGTCAATGAATGAATGAAAGAACATACTATGTGCCAACCACTGAGCTAAGCACTGGAAATACAAATGCAAAATCAAAGATAGTCACTGCCTTTACTGAGAGAAGGGAAAGAGGGAAAGGAACAAGGATTTATTAAGCATCTATCTACCTGGAGCTAAGCACTGCACTGAGTACTTTACAAATTTATCTTATTTGATCTTTACAACAGCTCTGAGAAGTAGGTGCTATTATTATCCCTGCTTTACAGTTGAGGAAACTGAGGCAGACAGCAGTAATGGGACTTGCCCAGAATTGATTACACACATGTAATCAAAGCTATATTTAAAGCCAGATTTTCCTGATTCCAGGCCCATCACTCTATATCACTGTATCATCTAGCTGCCTCTAGTTTACATTATAATGGGAAAAACAGCATGCAAAGGGGAATAATGCCCAAGGAGAACTCAGGTCCAGAAAATTCAAGGGATAATTGGTAAACCCAAAGAGAACTAGATTGGCACCCCCCATCCAGGAACAATGGCAGAATTGATTTAATCAGGATTGCAGAAGTAAAGAGACATTTAGCAGGCAGGAAGATAGAAAAATAACATGAGAGGGGCCAGGCAGATAGAGCAAGAATTATTTTATTACACAGAAGAGAAAACCTAGGCTCAAAGAGATAAAGGTTACACAATTAGTAAGTGGATATAACCAAATTCTATATGTATATATACAGAGAGAGAGAGAGAGAGAGAGAGAGAGAGAGAGAGAGAGAGAGAGCTCTCCCAAACTGAGAGAGGAGCATAGAGAGGAGAGTAGGAAGAGTAAGAACACTATAGTTGTCCCTCCCCCTATTTTCCCATCAAGCATCAACCATTAAACAAAAGAGAATCAACAATACAAGACATCTCAGAGGTGAGCACCATTTGGATGTGGTGACCTAGACTTAGTGTCCTAAAGGGAACTGGAGCTAAGAGTAGTTCTTGAGGTAAGGGACTGACTTGCTTTGGGTTTTGCATTTCCAGCACCTTTCATAGCGCCTGGAACATAGTAACATACTTAATATTGACTATCAAGTATTAATAATAAGGTAATTAATCTAAATGCTAGTTGATTGGCTGATTGATTGATTGTATCAGCAACCATGGAAGATATCACAGGATCAGAAACTCAGCCAGAAGAGATTTAGAGCTTTAGTCCCACCCTCTTATTTTATGAGTAAGAAATCTGAGGTCTAGAGAAATGGGATAACCAAAGTTATATAGTAGTAACTAACAAAGCCAGCCTTTGAAGTTAGATCTAACTAGAGGCTTGAGAGAGTCATGTAGTACAGTGGTGTGAATAGCAATAAATACTGACAGACCCATATTGACTTAGCCACAAATTATCATTATCTATGTTATATTGTATATTTATTTTGTTAAACATTTCCCAGATTTCCAATTTTCCCATTTCCAGGTGTGACTGCACTGATTTTTATGAGCAACTGGGGTTAGAAGCTGGACATCTCTGGTGCAGTGGATAAAACTTGGAGCCAGGAGGACCCAAATTCAAATGTTTTCTGAGATACTAACTAACTATGGGACCCAAAGTAGAAAATAACTTTTCTCAACCTCAGTTTCTTCATCTATAAATTTGTAATAACACCTACTTCTCAGGACTTTTTTGAAATCTAATGAGAATTAGTCTATTAGATAGATATAGATATTTGTATAGATAGATAGATAGATAGATAGATATTTGTATATATATATATATGTGTGTGTGTGTATCCATGTATATATGGTATGTATAAGTATATATACATCCTGATGGAGTATTTAATTCTTGGGCAGGTAGATGGCTTAGCAGAGAGAGCTCTGGGTCTGAAATCAGAGACACTTATCTTCCTGAGTTCAAATCTGGCCTCAGACACTGGCAATGTGATCTTGGGCAAGTCATTTAACTTTGTCTCAGTTTCCTCATCTGTAAAATGATCTGGGGAAGGAAATGGGAAACTACTCCAGTATCACTGCCAAAAAAAAAGCCCAAACGAAGTCAGATATGACTGAAATGATTGAATAATAACATGTATGTATGTGTATATATATGTAAAAATATACACACATATATAGGGATGGATATGAGTGTGGGTATATATGTACATGGGTGTATGTATTTTATATATACATACATATATGTGTGTGCATTTTATACACACATACATGTGTTTGTATATGCATGCATATGTGTATTATATACATATATTGTTGTTTTTTATATGCATGCATATTCGTGTTTTGTATGCATGCATGTGTGTTATATGTGCATGTGTGTTGTGTTGCTTGTATGTGTGTTTTATGTGTGCATGCTATGTGTGTTTTATATACATGCATACATGTGTGTATGTGTATGTGTGAATATATATGTAAACTGCTTTGCAATCCTTAAAGTGCTATATAAATGCTAACCATTATCATTATCCTTATGGTCTCTGCCTAGATCCAATGCTCTTTCTTCTATACCATGCTATCATGGATACATTTGGGAATCTTTACCTCAAGAGTTTCTAGGATGCAGCTTCTCCAGGAACTCAAGGCACTGGGCCAGAGTTCCTGAGGTGGCTATGATAGAAACCACTCTATAGTACCAGATAGTCTGCATACAGGAAAAGCAGCCACAGGCTTGTCTCCAATAGCAACTCCCCAAGGGCTCAGGTAAAGAAGAGAGTCAGGGCTCCAGGTAGAAGCGACCCTGAACAAGGGCTCTCTGCTTCTCCTCCACCCCCCCTCCCTCTGCCAGGGAACCATCACGTTTTCTGAAAGGTCAAGAGAAGGAAATCTCCTGTTTCTACTCAGCCTCTCTCAGAACGTGCTTTGGTAGTCCCTTTCACAATATGCTCTAAATTAATGGTTTCAGAGAGATAATGGTTGTGAAGCGGGAGTTTGTATGCAACCAGAGAAAAATGTTCTGCTCCTTATTATATTTTGTCTTGCAGCCAGATTATGAGCAAACAAGGTCGTACATATAAATACACACAAACACAGATTTCTATCCCTTGCTCCACAATGCTCTAATCTTTCCTTGTGTTATTATTCTTAGCTGGGTCCTTCCCCTGGTCACCTTCCCTCCTTTCCATTCCTCTTCCTCTCCTGTTCATTGTGCTCTGCTCTTAGGTATTTTCTCTTTTCATTCTCATCTATTTCCATTCCATGTCCATTCCCTGAAATCCTTTCTTCATCTTTCAGTCTTCACAGGAATATGTCTGTATTTTCAGCAACACAGTTTATCTGGGTCTTACTAACAAGTGTTAAATAAATGCCTACTATGTCCATGTGGCAACCACTCACATGTCCACATTACTCCAAGATGGACAAACCACTTTCCTCATAAACAGCCTTATGGGATACGCATTATATACATATTATCACCCCATTCTATAACTGAGGAGCTGAGACTTAGAGAGTTTAGGAGATTTGGCCATAGTTATATAACTGAGACAGTTAGGTGCTACAATGACTAGAATATAGTATCTAGAGCAAGAAGCCTCATCTTCCTGAGTTCAAATCCAGCCTCAGACACATTAGCTGGGTGACCCTGGGTAAAGCCACCTAACCCTGTTTGCCTCAGTTTCCCCATCTGCAAAATGAGCTGGAGAAGGAAATGGCAAACCTTTCCAATATCTGCCAAGAAAACCCCAAATAGCTTCAGAAAGAGTCAGACATGATTGAAAAAGAACTGAACAACAAAAAATACTAATGTCAGAGCCTCCTGATTCCTAACTCAGTGCTCTTTTTCACTGTGTCTTGTTGCTTCTTTCAAATCAACAAATATTTATCAAGCCCCTATTGTGTGCTAGATGTTGTGGAAGATTCAAAGATAAATGAAGATGCTCCATTTTCTGCCATTCCATGCCTGGAATGCCCTCTCTCTTGACTCTGCTTTACAAAAGTCCTAGTTTCCTTCAAAGCTCAGTTCAATCTATCCCTTCCACCTGAATTCTTTTCTCTTTTCTCTGGTTATTAATGCCTTTCCCCTCATTTTTTGGTTTATATCATGTATATTGCTGTTGTTGTTTAGTCAATTATGTCCCACACTTCATGAATTTTATTGGCAGAGATACTAGAGTGGCCATCTCCTTCTTCAACTCATTTTACAAATGGGGAAACTGAGGCAGACAGGGTTAAGTGACTTGCCCAGGGTCACCCAGCTAGTAAGTCTGAGGGCAGATTTGCACTGAGACCCTCCTGACTCCAAACTCAGAACTCTATCCACTGTGCCACCTTTATATGTACATGTTTTCTGTCATCTCCTCTGACAAGCCAGCAAGATCCTTGAGGGCAAGGAACTATTTCATTTTTGTCTTTGTCTCCCCAGGACTGGACCCAACAAAATACCAGTCACAGAGTAAATGCTTAATGATTGCTTGACTGAATGAGATACAAACCCAAACCTTCATGTTAAAGACTAAAGACTACTGGACAACATGTGCTAGGTACGAAATGCAATATATACATATTGGGGAAAAAAGAGAAAGAGAGCTCACTGAGCCTTGGATCTTTGCTGGGATGGTCAGGGAAAGCTTCAATGATCAGCGAAGCTTAATGCTGGCCTTGAAGAATGAGTTCCATCTATGCCCAAAGGGCTATCAAACCTTGCATACCCTTTGATCCAGCAGTGTTTCCCAAAAAGATCCTAAAGGAGGGAAAGGGACCCACATGTGCAAGAATGTTTATGGCATCCCTTTTTGTAGTGGCTAGAAACTGGAAACTGAATGGATGCCCATCAATTGAAGAATGGCTGAATAAATTATGCTATATGAATGTCATGGAATATTATTGTTCTGTAAGAAATGACCAGCAGGATGATTTTCAGAGAGGCCTGGAGAGACTTGCATGAACTGATGCTGAGTGAAATGAGCAGAACCAGGAGATCGTTATACACGGCAACAGCAAGATTATGTGATGATCAACTGTGATGGACTTGGCTCTTTTCCAAAGTGAGGTGATTCAAACCAATTCCACTTGTTTAGTGATGAAGAGAGCCATCTATCATTGGGCACAGCAACAAAATTATATGATGATCAATACTGATGGTTATTTTTAATACTGAGGTGATTCAAGCCAATTCCAATGATCTTGTGATGGAGAGAGCCATCTGCTCTCAGAGAGAAAAAATGTAGGAACTGAGTGTGGACCACAACATAGTATTTTTACCTTTTTTGTTTTCTTTCTCATTTTTCCCCTTTTTGATCTGATTTTTCTTGTGCACATGATCATTGTGGAAATATGTGTAGAATAATTGCACATGCTAGATTACTTGCCATCTAGGGGAAGGGGTGAGGTAAAAGAAAAGAGGAAAAAAATGGAACACAAGTTTTGTGAGGGTTAATGTTAAAAATTATCTATGCATATGTTTTGAAATTTTAAAACTTTATTTAAAAAGAAAAGAAAAATGAGTTTCATTTGGATAGATAGAGACGAAAGGAGCATTCTAAATTAG
>JAJPUD010025862.1:0-17124 GCA_023553655.1 Myrmecobius fasciatus
ATGTAAAGATGATTTCCCAATTTATTGCTTCCCTCCTAATCTTGTCTACATTGATTTTGTTTGTACAAAAACTTTTTAACTTAATATAGTCAAAGTTATCTATCTGGTTTTCAATTAAGAGTTCCAGTTCTTCTTTGGACATAAATTTATTCCATCTCCACAGGTCTGAGAGGTAAACTATATTATGTTCCTCTAACTTGTTTACAAAATCACTCTTTATATCCAGATCATGAACCCATTTAGATCTTATCTTGGTATGTGGTGTTAGATGTGGGTCAAGCCCTAATTTCTTCCACACTAGTTTCCAGTTTTCCCAGCAGTTTTTGTCAAATAGTGAATACTTATCCCAAAAGCTGGGGTCTTTGGGTTTATCAAAAACCAAATTTCTATAGTTATTGCCTAGTTTGTCTTGTGATTCTATCCTATTCCACTGATCGACTACTCTATTTCTTAGCCAGTACCAAATGGTTTTGATGACCGCTGCTTTATAATATAGTTTTAGATCTGGTACAGCAAGTCCACCATCTTCAGCCTTTTTTTTCATTAATCCCCTTGAAATTCTTGACCTTTTGTTTTTCCAAATGAATTTTGCTACTATTTTTTCTAGATCTGTAAGATAATTTCTTGGGAGTTTGATTGGTATGACACTAAATAAGTAAGTTAGTTTGGGTAGTATTGTCATTTTTATTATATTTACTCGTCCTACCCATGAGCATTTTAAGTTTTTCCAATTGACTAGGTCTGATTTGATTTGTGTGGAAAGTGTTTTGTAATTTAGTTCATATAGTTCCTGACTATCCCTTGGCAGATAAATTCCCAAATATTTTATACTATCAACAGTTATTTTGAATGGAATTTCTTTTTGTATCTCTTGCTGCTGAACTTTATTGGTAATATATAAAAATGCTGATGATTTATGTGGATTTATTTTGTATCCTGCCACTTTGCTAAAGGTGTGAATTGTTTCTAGTAGTTTTTTAGTTGAGTCTCTAGGGTTCTCTAAGTATACCATCATGTCATCTGCAAAGAGTGATAATTTGGTTTCTTCACTACCTACTCTGATTCCTTTTATCTCTTTTTCTTCTCTTATTGCTAAAGCTAACATTTCTAATACAATATTAAATAGTAATGGTGACATTGGGCAGCCTTGTTTCACTCCTGATCTTATTGGGAATGGTTCTAGTTTGACTCCATTACATATGATGCTTGCTGTCATTATTTGCCTTTTGTATCTGCTTTGGAAGTCTCACAGCTAATCTGCCGAGCCACTAGTTTGTAATTAGGACAAAATAGCCTAAGAGCCTCCCAGTAGATTCTCAGTGACCAGATGGGACAATGCACTCAGCTGCATCCCCCATTCACCCTCCAACTGATTGAAACAGATCTTTTCTGAAGTTCCTCCAAAGTGTCTCCTGCTGGAAATTTGTTACATTGCAATTATTTGTGGGTTTTGTCACTCCAAAACCAATTCAGAGGCTTGATCTGGTGTAGATCTGAGGTATACTAGGAGGAGCTTAGATAAAGGCATGTCTATTCTTCACCATCTTGGCTCCACTCCTGTGATATCATTTTCTTATTAATTGTTAACCAATAAGTGTTGATTCCCACTCTGGGGAACACTGACTCTTTGAAAATTATTGTGAACCATCCACCACAATTGTCTCTGGTTTAAGAGACAAACCAAATGACCATTCTTTTATTAATGAATGTGCTGGCATTATTAATAAGAGGATTAAATTACCCCAAATTAAGTCTCAACCTTTCTTTATCACCACACTTATAATTTTAGGCAGGTTGATGGTATAGGAGATAAGAGCTGGGCATGAAGACAAGAAGACCTGAGTTTGAATCCTGCTTCAGACACAACACTTTTGAAGCACTTAAAATGTAATTTAGTATGATTTTAAAAATTGTTTATGATCTTAGAGAAAACTCTCTAAAAGAATAAATTGTAGACAATTTGAATTAATATAAGAGCATATCCTCCATCAGTGGAATCACATACCCTACTATACCTATACCTACCTTGTTTATATTTTGGATTTGTTTTTCCTGCAAGCTCATTAATGACAAAGACTTTTGGTTTTGTAATACTAGTAATGAGCACAATGCTTGGCACATGATAAATATTAATAAATGTTTATGGATTGATTGCTATATATATACAGGTTTGTGGAAGAAGCTACAGGCCACACTGTATAGCATAGTTAGAAATTCAAGATATATACACAGCCCTTAATCATCATACCAAATTTGGCAATAAAATCCTATCCACTTCACTGATTGGCTAAATGTAGTAAGGTCCACCTTAGCTTCTAAGAAGGAATAGGGTTTTGGTTTTTTTGTTTTTTGTTTTTTTTAGATCTGAGAGATTCCTTACTCCCAAAGAGACAGCTGTTGCTATTGATCTGGACATATCTATGTAAGAAACTGGGGGACTTAGCAAGCTGGGCTTAGCAATGCATTCTGTATTTTTATTAAGTTTCTGAATGCTATTATCCATTGAAGTCAGTCAACACTGCTGTTATTATTCATAAAAGATGGTGGGGTTTTTTTTTTGGTGCCATCTGCCTTGTTGACTTAAAATCATCAAATTAGGAGTGTATACTTGCAATCTGTTTGAACAGGGCCCACAGAGAAGCCATTACTAAGTTTTTCCCTTTCTGAACTTTGTGTTTCAGAAGTTATACTGACATATCCCTCTCCTTGGTCTCCACAGTCTGGAGCTCCTACCCCAAGTGTCTTTCCCTCTCCCATCAAAGGATTCACAGGGATCTTAGCTGCAGTTCTACAAATAGCTTCCAATGAGTTTCTGTCAAGATTAAATAAAGACAGCAGGATCCAGGCTGTAGATGGGAATGACCTGTTTTCTCCAAGCTGTGTTTGGAGAAAAATCCATTTACATAATTGGCTAAGAAAATTGACTATAAATATTATGCAAACTACCCTGAGCCCATCTAATACAAGGAGATGCCATGATGAAGGATGATCATCAGGGACCCTGAAGACAGACAGTCCTTACAGTCTTGTCCTAGCAGGCCTCTGGGAAACATGAAAACAGACTGAGACCTAATTCTATGAGTGAATTCCACCATACTGCAATTGCAGAATGAAGGACAAATAACAACATCTAATTGATAAATGCAAAGAATAACTAGCTTCTTTTCTTTTTGCACTGATGGAATACAATCCCCTTCAGGGTAGTGACTTTTTTTTTGTCTCCATACTTTAGGCTCCTAGCATAGTGTCTGGTACATAGTAGGTACTTTGTGAAATCTTGTTGATTGATTTATGACTTCTCTTCAGTGTTAATCCTGTTATTCAATCAACTCAATTTGATTCACTAAAGATATATTCAACAAATAAATTGGTAGAATCAAAGAATCTCAGAGCTGGAAAGGAACCTTGGAGATCATCTGATCCAATTTATATCTAAACAGAAATCTCCTTTATAAGAAACTCAAAAATTGGTTATCCAACTCTTGTTTTCAAACCTTCAGTGAAGGAAATCACTATCTCCTGAGGCAGACCATTCCACTTTGGGAAAGTTGTCATTGTCGGGAAGATTTTCCATTTATTATTGTTTAGTCATTTCAGTTATATTTGATTTTTCCATACACCAGTCTAAATCTGTCTTTTTGCAATGCCCACTTCTTTTTGCCTTCTACATCAAGTGTAATAAATAATTAATTAAGCAACCAATGAACATTTGTTGTTATTAAGTGCTTACTCTGTGCCAGGAACTGTGATAAGTGCTAGGATGAATAAAAAAGCAAAGAATTATAATTTCACAGGATTGAAAGATTATTAAATTTTCATTAAGTTTCTCATTGTTTAGATGGAGAAATAGTTCCAGATATAGTTCAAATGACTTGGACAAGTTCAAGAAAATAAGAGACAGAGTCAAGATTCAAAACTACGTCTTCTGATTCCAAATCTGAAATACTTTCGAATACAAGATACTGCTATTCTTGGAGATTGTTATAATGTCTTCCCTAGGCTAAATGGCACTGATTTTTTTTACCCAATTCTGGTTAAAGAAAATCTGAATGCTTTCTAAATGCTTTCCAGGTTATTAATATTTTCAATAAAATGTGATGCCAAGACTGGAATATGATAATCTCAGAGTGGCCTGTGTATTCTGGGACTATCACCTCTCATTTTGGATCCTATGTCTGCTTTAATGTAGCTGTATAAAATTTTCTGGCCACTATCTAGCATTTTTTACTAATAGAGTAGTCTATTAAAACCCTGAGATTTTTTCATATAAACTGATAACTACTCTCCCTTTTTTTAACAATTCAAATGTACAATTTTTCATTTATGCCTTTTAAATTTTTTCTCATTTGATTCAGTTCTTCATTTTTATCTATTGAATTTCCTTTGAATCCAGATTCTGTGATCCAATTTTGGGTCTCTCTTCCCACTTTGTCAAGTCTTTATATTTAACAAACAAGCTTTCTGTGCTTCCATTCAAGTCATTGAACAGCATGGAAATCAACATTGATGTCTTTAATGACTCTCAGTCCAATTCAATTCATTCCAAATATGTTCAGACACATTTTCATTTAGACACATCTCCATTTTATCCACTAGGATAACACAAAACTTTGTCAGATGTGTTGATGAAACCTAAGCATACAATGACTATATAGTTTACTTGATCTACAATTCAGTTATCCTGTCAAAAAAAGAAGGCAAGATTAGTTTGGTATGTCATATTCTAAAGAAGGTACCTTGGTGAAATGATTGGTATAAAGAAGTTCTTTGATCAGATTGATGAGCGAATAGGCTGATAAATCTTTGGGACTTCCCAAAATAGCTCTGAACATTTGAATGCTGTTGAAAAGAATGAGAACATATGAGTAAGTCTTCATGATTCAGCTTATCTTCACGATGATTTGGTTAACAGACTCTTGGGCCAATAGACTTTTATGGAAGAAATAAACCTTTGACATTTCAAAGACCTGCTCTGTGCTTTATCCTTTTGTACCTTTCTTCTATTTTGATTCTGAGAGTGCAGCAGACATAGAAGACTCTTTCTTGCCAGGAACTGTTCATGGAAGCTATAGGGAAGTATTTGGCAAAGATAGGCATGTATACATCCATATACCTTGGACACTGTAAGTTATTAAACCCCAGTTTTGGGGAATAGAAAGAGTCTATATGAGAGGTTTGCCTCTAACAATCTGAAGTTGAAAGTCTTAGGATAGGGAATTCAATACAGAAAGAGGCTGTTTTAGGCAATGTCAGCCTCCAATGTAACTCAGGTCCAACAACCTTATTTCTATTCAGGAAGGGAATCTCCTAGGTAGCATGGCTCTTAGTAAAAGTAGGGGGAAAAAGCATCAATTACCTGGATCATGTCACTAGTTATAGCAGTGGCAAGGGCCCAAACTCAACATTTGGAAGAACAAAGAATCAAGACTTTCAGAGTGAATGATTTGGATGTCAAAGGCCCAAGGGGAAAGAGGACGCTTCTACAGGAAGCTCATGTATGTTTCTTTTTTGGAGGAATTCCTCCCATGGGATGAAGAAGACATTTATCCAAATGTAATAGCATTTCCTAGCAGTCTCCAGTGTGTTTCCTTTTAGGTTTAGTCTAAGTCTTCAGTGTTGTGTCCTAAGATTGAATGTCTGCCTATAAGAGTCTCTGTAGTGTGAGGAACTCACTGAAAATGTCTGAATATTTTGTCTAGCTGCCCAAGAAGAATTTCTTTCTGAAAAGAGTCGAAGCCATCAGGTAATACTAAATATAGAAGACTTTTGGATCTGATGGAAAGTGGACACCACTAGAGAAAGGAGAATTTTATTGATTTGCTAGATGGGCTGTCAGGAGTCCTTTATTTGTTTAATCTTTTTTTCCTGTTTGTTATTGTTTCCTGAGAATCCTTTATATCTTTCAGATTTTCCATGGAGTGAAATAAAGATAGTCTGGTACTTGGTAAATGCATTTGATACCGTATTTGCTTCTATAGGAACAGAGAACTCTGCTGTCCACAGCAGAGAATAAGGCACCAGCTATAGTCTGAAATTTCTCAAATTGAACTTTGTGAAGTGACAATGTGCACAAAAGAATAAATTAATGAGTGACAATGTAATATAGTGGATAGAGCTTTGGATTTGGCTGTTAGGAAGATCTGAATTCAAATTTTGCCTCAGACATTTTCTAGACCCCAGATAAATCTTATAACTTTCTTGGACCTTGGTTTCCTCATCTATACAAAAAAAGGTCAGACTAGATGACTTCTGAGGTCCCCTCCAGCTCTGAATCTATGGCTCTCTGATTCTTGGTGGTACTTACCAAAAATCAGATTTGAATGGGACAGATTAGGTGAAGCTTTCTCAGTACTGATACTGGGCCTGGGTCACATGATCCTATACCTAGAGCGGGAAGGGTTTCAGGAAGTCACATGATCCCTATTCCCAATTTTAGACCCTAGGTTACAGGTAGTCCAGTGGTCTAAGATCAGGCCCTCAAGTCATGCCCATGGGAAGTGACATGACCCACAGAAGGTAGACATCATTGGTGACCATTGGTCAAGGAAGGTTGCTTCCTTTTGGTCCATCCAATGGAGGGGCTTGGGTCTTTTGCTTTTAAACCTTGGACAAGGTAGAAGCAGGCAGATTCCAGGAGCACATGGCTGGAGTTGGGATGGCTCCCAGCTGTATGTCTGGGCCTCTCCCTGCAGGGATTAAATAAATCTTGCTTTTTGTACCTGAAGATGTCTCTAATCAATTAATTTGGGAAAGGGGGTCTTATACCAATCCCACACAAATCTATTCTGTCTGAGCTCAGAGCATGGAGGTTCATAATTATTGATTATCCTGGCTTTTGATGTAAAACTAAAGATTACTGCTTCTTTAAGGACTCATAAACTGTTATTTTGATAGTGCATTTTAAAATTGTTTCCAGTAATAGACAGTTACTTACATGCTACAGTTTTCAGGCTTTACCCTCTTCCCTTTTTTGAAAATTGGGACAACCATTGTTCTTTTCAAGTCCTGTGGTACCTCAACCATCTCTAAGGTATTTTGGGTGCCACTGATGGCTCAGCAATTATACCTGACCTCACTTTTTATACTCAGCTCAAATTTGATGTACTCATCGAGGGCTGCTGCATGCTACTTGGCTATTTCCTAACTAATCTTGGATTTCAGTTCTAAGTAAGGTATTTTTCTTTTATTCTTTTCAATCTAAACATCATTTTCCTTGAATGAAGAAAAAATGAAATAAGGCAAGGATTAAGTCGTTATGTTTTCTCTCCAGCATCAATTATTATTATTCCAGAAGTTTATATATATATATATATGTATGTGTATGTGTGTTTATGCACACATATATGGAGAAAGAGACACTCAGAGAGACACAAAGGAACACAGAGATCTCTTCTTGGATCCTTTTCTTAGCCCAGATTTAAAATCAAATAATTCCCCTTTTGTCGTCTTTAATATTCATTAGTAATCTTCTTTTGGACTTTAGTGCCTCCCGATAAGATTATGAGACATTAATGTTATTCTAATTCAGTCATTTGTCCCTGACATATATAGATAAACATCTCTATATATGTTATTTATATTTACACATATATATTATTTACATACATGCATAGACATGCACATTTGCATATATACATATATATTTGTGATATATGTGCATATTTATACATATACATGCATATGTATATGTGTAGAGAACAAATGCAAATGCAAGTGTGCAGATATGTGTATATATATATATATACACACACATACATATATCTACATATCTGCACATTTGCATTTGCATTTGTTAAGGAGCTTCATTCCTATTGATATTGGTCTCCTTAGGAAGTTCCCTACCTTCTACCCTTCCTCAAAGTCATTTTTATTTGTTTCTTTATAATTTCATTATTGAAAGCTTTCTATCTTTCTTGGAGTGGCTTCTCCTGCCAAAATAATAGTCACTCTCCCTAAGATTAGGATGTATATAAAACATATACAATAATTTTCTCTTTATTAGATAATTTCTGAATGAGTGGTGACCGTCTGCTAAGGTCCTGCCATTTCTACTTACATAACCAGTTCCTTCTTAAGGAAAAGCACGTATCATATCTCTGAGATACCACTACACACCTGTCAGATTGGCTAAGATGGCAGGAAAAGATACTGACGAATGTTGGAGGAGATGTGGGAAAACTGTGACACTGATACATTGTTGGTGGAACCGTGAACAGATCCAACCATTTTGGAGAGCAATCTGGAACTATGCTCAAAAAGTTATCAAACTGTGCATACTCTTTGACCCAGCAGTGTTTCTACTGGGCCTATATCCCAAAGAGATCTTAAAGGAGGAAAAGGGCCCCACATATGCAAGAATGTTTGTGGCAGTCCTTTTTGTAGTGGCAAGAAACTGGAAACTGAAAGGATGCCCATCAATTGGAGAATGGCTGAATAAATTATGGTATATGAATGTTATAGAATATTATTTTTCTGTAAGAAACGACCAGCAGAATGATTTTAGAGAGGCCTGGAGAGACTTGCATGAACTGATGCTGAGTGAAATGAGCAGAACCAGGAGAACATTATACACAGCAATAAGACTATATGATGATCAATTCTGATGGACATGGTTCTCTTCAACAGTGATGTGATTCAAACCAGTTCCTATTGTTCAGCAATGAAGATAGTCATATACATCCAGAGAGAGGCCTGAGGGAACTGAGTGTGGACCACAACACGGCATTTTAATGCTTTCTGTGAATATTTGCTTGCATTTTGTTTTCCTTCTTAGGTTTTTTTTCTCTTTCTAGATCTGATTTTTCTTGTGCAATAAGATAACTGTATAGATATGTATACATATATTGGATTTGTCATATAATTTAACATATTTAACATGTATTAGACTACCTGTCATCTAGGGGTGGAGATGGGGGGAAGGAGGGGAAAAGCTTGGAACAAAAAATGTTTTGCAAAGGTCATTGTAGAAAAATCACTCATTTCTGTAAATAAAAAGCTTTAATAAAAAAAGTGAAAAGCACATATGAAAAAGCGTATGAAGATACACTCTTTGAAGAATGGAATTATTACTGAGGTGAGCGAATTTATCATCTGCTTTGCTCTTGTCAGAGAGAGAGAGGGACTACTAATAATTGTTTTCATTTTCATGTTTCTGTGAGAGTTCTAATAGAACTTTAACAGTTCTATTAGAGTTAATTTTAGTTAACAGAACTATGTCCTCTTCATCATATTTCACACTTCATATTAACGGATTTCTTTATGTGAGTATATCTTTTTACTAGACAATACTACTCTGCTCACCTATTTATCTCTGTCATAAGTCCCATTTCACTAAGACCTGGTAATATGTCTGGGGTTAAGTTTGCCTCCTTACATTTGTATATTTAGTTCATGTGTTTAATGTTCATGATTTATACTTTAAAATATAGATTTCTGACGAGATCGGGCACGTTCAGGGTGGTATGGCCGTAGACAAAATATAGATTTTTAAGTCCACATTTTTGCTGGATCTCTTTTTTCTTATTTTCTGGAAATTGCCGATCTTCTTTTCTGCTATTCTTCATAGTAGATGTCTTTCAGTCCCTGGTACCAGAATTTTTGGAGTTTTGTGAGGAGCAGGAGTGTTGCCAATCTAATGTGAAAAAGAAGGGGCAAAGAGAAAACTCCTTATAGAGGTTGTTGTAAGGAACTAATGAAATAACATATATAAAATCTCTCTCTCTCTCTCTCTCTCTCTCTCTCTCTCTCTCTCTCTCTCTCTCTCTTTCTCTCCCTCTCTCTCCTCTGTCTGTCTGTCTCTTTCTGTCTGTTTCTCTCTGTGTCTCTCTGTCTTTGTCTTTCTCCGTCTTTCTGTCTCTGTGAATCTCTTTTTTTCTCTCTGTCTCTCTCCTTCCTTTTCTCTCCCTCCCTGTCTCTCTGTCTCTGTCTCTGTCTCTCCCCTCTCCTTCTCCCTCTCCCTCTCGCTCTCCCTCCCTTTCTCCCTCCTTCCCTTTCTCTCCTTCCTACCCTCTCTTTCTCTCTCCCTCCCTCTCTCTCCACTCTCCCTTCCTCTCACTCACTGTCTCTTTCCCCCCTCCCCCTCTTTCTCCCCCCTCCTTCTCTGTCTTTCTCTTTGCCACATTCTCTCACAGACACTATAGATAACTATACTGCTATATTTATATAACTAGTTATACATAGGGGCAAGTGATGCCCTAATTTTTAAACCATGTACTTTCTCTTGATCCCATAAGCTTCTATTTCCTCTAGCAACTTGCTGTTAGATGATTTCTTCTCTCTTCCTAATTCTCCTCACCCCCATCTCCTGGTTAATTGTCTTTTGTTATGAAACACATCCCTCTCCCCATCCTTAAAAAAAGACAAACCAAAGCAGAAAAAATCCTTCCATTTTATTTTACCCCTCAAGCTATTTTCCTCAATCTTACTTCCCTTTCACAGCCCAACTCCTAGAATAAACTGTGTGCTCTTTGTCTCTACTGCCTCACCTCCCACTCACTTCTCAATCCTTTGCAATCTGACTTCAGTCTGCATCACTTGACTGAAACTTTCTGTTCCAAGTTCACCAGTGACCTCTCTGTTGCTAAATTTTCTTAGTTCTCTTCCTTCTTGTCATCTCTGCAGCATTTGATATTGTTGATCATTTTTTTTTCTCATGAAAATTATTTCTCCCCTTGGTTTTTGGGACAGTATTTTATTACAGTTCTCTCAGACTAATCCTTCTCTTTTTCTTATGCAGAATCATCAACCATATCCCACTCCTTGACCCCTCTACACCTGGATATATCTTGACTCTATCTTATATTCTCTTTTTCTTTACAACCTCTTTCCATGATTTCATCAGCTCCTATCTCTATACAGATAATTCTATGTATATCTTTCACCTCTTTTGTGAGCTCCAGCATTACCTCTCTAACTGTTCTCATGATGTTCCCTTGGGCACAGTATTTCTGCTGATCTTTCACTCAGCTGGGCATTTGGATTGGTTCTTATCCTCTCTCTATGTGTATTTTTTACTGGTATGTTGGTATATGTACATTCTGTCTCTTGGTGCTATGTCTAATTGTCTCACATTTATGGGGGGGAATCATTTGTTAAGATGTTCATACTGGACTGTCTCAGTAAATGTCCTTGTTTCATGCTGTTTGTATATTCTGATTGACTATTAAAGTTAAATGAATTGGTGGGCATCAATGAGGTATATCTTTCAAGATGGACACTCATAACATGACTTGATTTCCAGATAGTTATCTCACAGATCCAGTCTTTAAGTAGAAGTTGGGTGACTGTATCTCAGAGAAGATGCTATATACAGGTGAGGAAACTAATGATCAAAATGACCTATATGAATTCACTCAAGTAGAAAGCACTTGCAAAGCCATCATGTAGAAAGGAGTTTAGTTAGATTTTAGGGTTTTTTTTTGGTGGATTCTCTTTTGGTTCCATAGGACAGAATTAGGAGCAATGAAAAGAAGTTGCAAAGAGAGAAATTCAAGCTTCATTGAAGTTAAACGACTCTCCCAGGCTCACATAAATAGTAAGTATCAGAGGACAAATTTGAATTCAGGAAGATGAATCTTTCTGTCTCCAAGTCCCATCTCTACCCACTATATCACCTAGGTGCCCCCCAAATAAAAGCTGTCCAAAAGCTGACCAGACTGCATTGGTACATAATGGGCTAGATGATTATTTGCTAGGGATTCTCTTTTGATTATGGATTGGCTTAGATGGTGGTTGAGATAAATAGATCTTTCACCTCCTGCTGGGACTTGATTGGAGGAAAAGAAGACCCTCAAAGGCTGAATTCTTCCCCATTGTTGCCCTAGCTTCTCATTAACATGTAGGGGGAAAGTTCCAAATGTGAAATCTTCTTATACTCATCAAAACAGTTTGTGTAAATCGTCTGTTTACCTTTGCCCTCTTCCTATACCCCAAGTCCATAATGATAATCAAAATGACCTCAATTAATTTTTAAAAAGACATTTTTATATATATGGAAAAAATTTGTTTGAAGAAAGAGTAAACTCTCTCCTGCGTTCAACAGAGCCTTTTGTTGTCTACATAATTATAATAGTGTTCATTTCTGTGGTATTTTAAATTTTGCAAAGCACTTTATAGATATTATCTTCATTGAGTTTCATGACAACTATGTGGGATGAGCATTATAAGTATTATACTCCTTTTATAGATAATGAAATAGAGACTCAACAAAATTAAATCAGCCAAAATCATATAGATATTAAATACAAGAGGAGGGATTTGAATTAGATCTTCCAGACACCAAAATTTAAATCTAAACATTGTCTCCAATGTACTGCAGAAAAAAGAGCTCTGCCCTATTTATGACTATTAATGACTATGTGTATGGTGCTCATGGGATCAGTAAATTCTCATTCCAGTGGACAAAAATAGAAGAAATCATTGAAATAACATGGTAAGTCCAATTCATAGCCAAAAGGGAGTTAGTTTATCTTAAAACAGCCCAACATTTTTTTTCTCATTTCACATTGAAATCACAAATCTCTGATTTATATATTGTGATCAAAACATGTGGGAAACAGCAAGATAGATCCTAGATAGTATTATAAGAATGGGATTTGACCATTTTCTAAAAAGGGAGGTGAGAGCTTGGAAATTTTTCAAAAGGGATTAAATCAAAAAGAATGGATATTTCCAATATAATCTGAGAGGAAGATAATTCTTAGGAGACATTAATCCTAATGCAGAAACTAATTCTGAGTAGAAGAACAAGATTATTTGAGGTTTCTATTCCTTCAGGTCTGCCTAGGATAGAGGCTGTGGGACTTTATAGTCCTAGTTCAGAATATAGGCCAGCCATCACTTAGCAGAGAGCAAGGGCCCAAGACAAAGGACCACGTACATTTTATGTTGAATTTTTATATTCCCAGATGTTTCTCAACTGATTGGAAAAGAGAGAATGTTAATGGGCTCAAGTGGTAAATAGAGAAGACAGACTGAGAGTTATGGACATGATTATTCATAGGTTCTGCTCAACAGTTTGAAGCACGAATATTTTAAAGTATGGGCCAACATGTCTCCCTCTTGGGTAGTTTGTGCTGAACTCACCTGGAAGGACCACAGAAGAATAGAGCATAGAATCTTTTCCCAATCCATGATTTACAAGGTTGAACTTTACTATCAATTAACTGGGGTTTCTTGTAAACAAATCAGATTCAGGACAATTATATGATAATAGAGATTGATGTATGGAAATCTCTAGAACTTTAGTCTTTGGCAAGAGTAAGATCCTGTTGGAATAGTTGAAGGGTTGTGCTTGTTTTAAAAAATGTTTTCATTTTTGAGGAGTACCAGTTTCATCATGAGATGATGTTTTTACTTCTGTGTGAATTGGATTTAATTATTCAATTTTTCTTCTAGGGTCATCAAAGTCCAATGGCAAGACAAAAGTCCATATGAATGATGATGGTCTGGGATGCAACAGATGACTTTGATGTCTTTGATATTTGACGGGGCTCTAAGTGCTCCATAGCTTTCACTTCTTTCACCTTCATGGCCATTGGAGTAAATTGCTCTCATCTGCACATTTCATGAAGGAAAGTCTTCACATTCTTGGATTAGATATCCATCTAACTCAAAGATAGTATTGAGGCCTGTCAGTTATCTTCAACCTGATTTAGTCCATCTGTCAAGATAGTTTTACTATAGTGTGGCTACTATGCATGCTACAGCTTCTTGGAGCCACAGGTGAGAGCTGGGTTATAGGTGGACACCAAAGGTGGATGAGCAGTCCTGCAAAGGGTATAATAATCTCTCATCCCAGAGATGAGAGATTCATTCAGTACCCAATACACTCAGTACAAGGATATCTTAACATGAGAGTACCAGATAGTTGGTAGCAACATGCTAGGGAAAGAGAGCAGGCATCAAATGATTGTTACAGAGAATTTAAAATTCAAATGTGACTATTTGACAATATATCTTTTAGTCATGGTTTTAGTTAACCCTCAAGGTAAGACTTTTTAAAATTAATTAGACACTTCTCTAATATCTTCAACCATGCTCTTTCCAATCTCTCCTTAGTAGAAAAATTGCATTTTAGTCCTCAATTCTCCCTGGATTTTAATGGTCCAGTTTTGGGTTTATCTTGTTGGCTTTATCCAAGTTTTCATCCACACTTTCTATACATCACCAGTGTTTGCCCCTCTTATACCTAACAGTTTTCCAGTTGCCATTTATATGTTTTTCCCCCAGTAGAATATAAGCTCCTCAAGGGTTTGCTTTTGTTTATTTCACCTGGATTGTTTATTTTCCCAGTGACTGCCTGTCTGTCTGTCCATCCATCCATCATTCCATCTGTTTGTCTGCCTATCTAATTTCTATACCTACCTACCCATCCTTCTTCTTTCTCTCTCATACACACACACACATACACACACACACTCACAATCACAACATTTTAGAGTTGAAAGGCATTTGAAACATCATCTAATCCAACTTATCCCCCAAAGGGAATTCTCACTGCAACATAAATGACTAGTGGTCTCCAGTCTCTGCTTCATGATTTCTAAGGATTTCTAAGTTCTAAGTCCTAAGAACTTTGGAAACAGTTCATGGCACTTTCAGGGAACTCTATATTCTTTGGATATTCTTGACATGTCACCTAAACATCTCTTTGAAACTTCTAACCATTCTTCCTGATCTCTCACACTGGAGGACAATAGCATGATACCAGGAAGATGGACCAAATCTAATATTATAAAATTTATTAGACATAATATAAAATCTTTCACTTTGGTGCAAAGAACCCATGGAGGGGGATTGGAAGATTTGAGTAGACAGCAATTGTCCTAAAATATCTAAAGATCTTTATGGAATTCCAGTTCAATATGAGTCAAGAGTGTGTATGGAAACAAAAAAAATCAATGAAATTTTCTTCTTCAGTAATTCAATCCTGTCTGACTCTTCATGACTCTATATACCATAGCACATCAAAACTGTCCATGGTTTAGTTTGTGGTTGTAATTGTTGTTGTTACAGATTTTTAAGGAAAATACTGGAGTAGTTTGCAGAATTCAGTCATGGGTGACTTCATGACTTTATGAACCATAACACCTTAAAACTGTTCATGGGTTGGTTTATTGTTATTATTATTGTTGTGGTGGTGGTAATAATGGTGTGTTTTTTTGGCAAAAATACTGAGTAGTTTGCAGAATTCAATCATGGGTGACTTCATGACTTTATGAACCATAGAACCTCAAAACTGTTTATGGGTTGGTTATTATTATTTTTGTGGTGGTGGTGGTAATGGTGTTTTTTTTTGGCAAAAATACTGGAGTAGTTTGTAATTTCCTTTTCTAGTGGATTAAGGGAAACACAGCTAGTAAGTATCAGAGGTCAGATTTGAACTTTGGTCTTTCTGATTCCAGATCCAGCACTCTAACCACTGGCCAATTTAGCTGTCTCAATGAGGTTTTAGCTGATGTGAAATGAGGCTTAGGATCCAAGACTACAAAGTTGATAGCCTCATGGCACTTAATTCTTGTCAGACAATACTGGAATATTATAGTCAGTTCTATTCACAAATGATAAACTAGAGAGTGCATAGAGATATATAAGCAAGATGATGAAGAGCTTTGAGTTTGTACATTTGTGGATTGGTTGAAGGAACTGATATCTAACTTGGAGAGGAGAAGATTTGGGGAAGCTAGCTTCACATCGAATGTATAGACCACAAGAGGGGTGTGATAGCACATTCTGGGGGAACATTCATACTGATCCTTCCTTTTCCCCTTCCTTTCTTGGCAAAAATCAGGGGTAAACTCTGACTATAATCTATACATGCTTAAATGGCTTCAACTATTTGGAAGACTATCAGGTAGAGGGAGGGTTCTCCTTTTTCTGCTTGCCACAGAAGACATAACTAAGAATAGTAGGTGAAAGTTATAAGAAAGAAAAACAGGTTAGCATGAGGAAACATTTTCTAACAATGGTAGCTGTCCAAAAGCTGAACGGGCCACCTTGGGGTAATGGGGGGGGATATTCCCACTGGAGTTTTGCAAGCATAGGTTGGATCACATCTCTCCAATTATGTTGTTGGAAGTATTCTTGCCGACGTTTAAATGAAGCTAGAAATCTCTGAGGTATTTTTCTACTTTGTGATCCTGCGATCCTGAGAAAATAATCCCAGGTTTGCAGCCAAAGCTAGAGATCAAGGATCACAGAGAAAAGGTTATTTTGTTTTTCAAGGCAGAGTTTCCTTTAATTTGAGAGCTAGAGAAGGCAGCCCTATTCATTTAGGTGAGAGACAAAGCCAATTTCTGTTGTAAAACAATCACATCCTTTCACTAATATTTTGGAGACTGGACCTAGACAGAAGATAACAAAGCATCCCTTATTCCTTCCTCTTTACTCCCACCTCATTTTAAAACTCCTTTCCTCATAAGGATTTTTTATTTTCAAAAGTGGCTCTTTACTGAAGATCAAAGCAATACTCTTTGAAATTTCCCACTAGAGGCAATTTGAACTTATTTTTTTCAACTAATTTAACCATTGCAAATCTCCATTTTGACAGTTCTTGTCACAAGATGTTTTATGAATTCATAGCTTTAGTTATGACCCACAATACTCTCCTTACTGTGTCATTAACAGAATTGAATTTTCTTTTATTAAATAAACAGTCTATTAGGACCAAATGAGAAGCATTTGGTGAAGAGAAGGCAGTGGGGTGCATTGGAAAGGTTGTTGTATTTATGATTAGGGGGCCTGGATTCAAATCCCAGCTTTGTGACTTACTACCTAGATGATCAGCTCCCTTTTGATGTGATGTAAAGGAGACTATGACTTGGAATCAGAGAACCTAAGTCTGAATTTTTGCTCTATCACTTACTTGAGCATCTTATTTGGAACTTTTTTGTGCTCTTAGGCAAACTCCATCTCTCTGAGCCTTACTTTTCTCATATATAAAAAGAGAAAGTTGGATTTAAATTCCCTTCCCATTTAGGTTATCTTCCAGCATTAAATCTAAGGCCTTTTGAGCCCTCTTTCCCCATTCATAAAATGAAAACTTGGGACTAGATGACTTCTGGGGTTCCTTTCAGGTTTGAGAGAGAGAGAGAGAGAGAGAGAGAGAGAGAGAGAGAGAGAGAG
>JAJPUD010025863.1:0-17122 GCA_023553655.1 Myrmecobius fasciatus
GAATCCCTGTAGAACATATGACCTGGGCTCTCAAGAAAGGGGAGAGAACAGATGGGAGAAACTCTGATTTCTTTTCTCTGGGTTCAAAAGACATAATCTGAAAGACTCAAGGATAATCATCTTTATCTCTTGTTCTTGGCCAACCCAAAGACATTCCCCCCCCCCCCCATGTCTCTAAGACTTTAAGTAATGGAGCAGACATGGAGAAAAATTGGAAGTTACAGATGTATAGGGGAAGCTGACTCCTGAAGATGTCTAGCTTGTCTCTCTAGAGACTTTCTTCTTGTGGAGATCAGAGCTTTTTCCTTGGTTTGAGTTGAGATTTCATCTCAGCAAAGAGGTCATTCATTTTTGTGTATTTTTTGCTATATTCTAATCTGTAAACTCCAATGTCTTTTTGTACTTTTGCTTGGATAAATGATTCAACTAGTTATTCACTATTTGTGATGGTCTTGTATAAATAGCATTTGTTGGGAAATAGTTAATCTGACTAGTGTAAAGTAAAAGATAACGATCAGGTCAGCATCTCTTATGGGCCAAACTTATATGCCAAGGCCAGCAATATATAAACGAAGCAAATACATATAATTCTAGTCCAGTGTTCCCCTTGAATGCTGGAGAAAAGCATGCTCAGTTTTTGGCACTCCTGAGAAGTGACTTTCCCCTTTCTCCCCATCACAACCTTTATTCTGCCGTAGGTCCTACCGTTCGGTGCAAGCTCTTTCCCAGGCTCTTTTCCTTTCCTTAGAGACAGATGACACCTCAGATAACACCTATCCAGGCCTCTCAATAGCTGCATCTATTCATTTAGATAACTATGTGGAATATATATCTTATATGAGTACATATCTTTGTGGTATTGGCTGGAATGGTTTGGAATCATTTATCTGATGGAGAAAAGGGGGGAAAAGAAGGTGGGCTGGAATATCTTTGGGAAATTGTGAGGTTATTTGAATAATTCCAGGCTCCCTCCTGAAACAAAAACCTGGTAGATAGACCCCCCCAAATATTCCAGTGGTATCCTCAAGCAGTCAAGTAGAAAGACCCTTGAAAATCCATTGTGTAAATTCCCTAAGGTGAATTATGGGAAATTGTGGATGAGAGTTATTTAGGAATGGATGTCATGGTCTGCATTGTTAGGGAGAATATCCACATTGATGTGAATATGAATATGGTATGAATCCATTAGGGTATTAGAGTATCTGTTACATAACAATTGACAACAAGAGAGGCATTGTTACAGGGTGAATAGAAAGCCTACTTTGCAATCAATAAGACCTGGATTTAAGTTCCATCTTGACACATACTGACTGTGTGACCCTTAACCTTTCTTAAGACTTAATCTCCAGAGCAGATGCTCACTTGCATTGGTAAAGAGAGATTCCTTATTGGAAGTTACCCAATACCAAGAAATCACAAGTCCTGATAAAATAAAAATTTTAAAAAGTAACTTATTTAGTTTAAAAAATTAAAAAAAAACAACCAACATCATTTAGGAAGTTTGGTCAAAGTATACAGACTAACTGTATACTAACATTAAATCTATTCTCAGTTTCTATTCAAGAATATTAAAATGTTTATTTTGTTTGTCAATAGATAAGAAGATCGGAAAAAGTACTAGAAAGGAATCTTCAGGGGTCAACTAGTCCAGACCTCTGCCTCCAGGCATCAATACACTTAAACTACCCAGGACTGGAGATTACCTGGACTGTTTTTAAAGGACTCTGGGGATGGGGATTTCATGACCCCTGTCAGTAACCTGTATTAATGCTTAATCATCCACACCATTCAGAAACTCTTCCTCATGTTGAGCTTAAGTCTCTTTGGCTACAATTTGAATCCATTTCCTCCTGATCTGTCTTCTGTAGAGCTAGACAGCAACTGTCTATGATTCTCCATAAAATAACCCTTTAAAGAGTGGAAGCCAGTTATTAGAGAGTCTGTGATATTTAACTCTGCAAACTAAATATTGTAACACCTTAATTGTTTCTTCAATGGCTCCCCTTTTTTTGGTTTTGGTTCCCCACCCCCAATCTCTTATTACAGGAATGAGATGATTCTATATTTGAAATCAGAATTTTTTTTTAAAGTATCACCTCCATACAAAATTAAACTCCTTTATCCACGAAAGTCATTGGGAGACTGAAGCTGGCATTCAACATGCCAATGAGTTATTTATATAATTTGTTTTGGCAGGATGTCTGAAGTTATCTGCCTGGAATTATGAGCCAGGATAATCATTAACCTAGAAGAAGAAAATAGGAAAACAATATTAATTGACTTCCTTTGGTAACAGAGAGATCTGACAACATACTGCTAGATGTTTTTCATACTTTATTAAGAAATGGGTGGGAAAAAACACATTAATGTAACAAGTCATCACTCAGATTTAAATTATATTTCTTTCAATTTCATAACCCTTCAAATCTATTTGAAATTAAAAGAAAACTTTTTCTTCTCATCAAGTTACAAAGGCAATATATACTAAAATTATGTTGTAAAGGGCAAAAATTTACTCTAAAGTTGAAAAATATCTGAACTTCTGAGACAGGTAATTTCTCTCAGATGAGAAAACTCCCTCTACCAATGCAGATATACATCTGCTCTGAAACTTTTATTCTTATAAAGTTACTAGGTAACACTGAGATATTGGGTGATTTGCCCAGCATCATACAACCTAAATAGGCAGGACTTGGACCCAGGACTTCCTAATCCTGAAGCTGACTTTCTATTCACTTGTCTCTTCTGTCATCCCTATTATCTCACTTATTTTTAATATCAAATTACTTCTCTCCTGCCTACAAAAATGCCCATGTCTCCCCCATCCTGAAAAAAATCCTGGTTTGATCCATCCATCCTGCTAGAGTTCCATATCTTTTCTATCTTTGATGGCTAGATTTCTTGAGAATCCTTTTTCTATCACTTTTCTGAAGTCTACAATCTGGTTACTAACCTTATTATTCAACCAAAACTGCCTTTTCCAAAATTATCATTGATCTCTTAATTGAAAAATCTAATAGCCTTCTCTCAGTTCTCATCCTTCTTCACCTTTCTCTAGTCTTTGTTGCTTTCCATCACTCTCATCTCTTTGATAATCTCATCTTTGAGACTTTGTGACACTATTCCCTCCTGGCTTTTCTCCTCCCTCTCTGACAGCTCCTTCTCTGTCTCCTTTGCAGGATCCTCATCCACATCATTCCTGTTAATCTTGGGTTTTCCCTCAGGGCCTTGTCCTGGGCCATCTTCTCTTTTCTCTTTATGCTATTT
Source organism: Myrmecobius fasciatus (assembly GCA_023553655.1). NCBI lineage: Eukaryota > Metazoa > Chordata > Mammalia > Dasyuromorphia > Myrmecobiidae > Myrmecobius > Myrmecobius fasciatus. The sequence continues at coordinate 3,268 of JAJPUD010025863.1, forward strand.
TATGTGATTATCTTTAAATTTAAATTATCATCTCTATGCAGATCTACTTGGCCAGCCCTACCCTCTCCTTCTGATCTCATTTCTGCATCTCCAACCACCCAAAATACATCTTAAACTGGAAAATCCCTTAGAAAGATTAAACACAATCAAAAAAATCAAGCTCATTGTCTTCAACATCACCCCAAGCCCAGACTCCATCTACCCCTCTTCTTAATTTTCCTATTGTTGTTGACTATACCACCATCTTCCTATTCACCTAGGAATTTTGGAGAATATTAGGAGAATGACCATGAACTTGATGAAAGATCTTGAGTTCTCCAGTCTCTGCATCTCTAAATATCCACCATGCTAAATGAGGACTAGCTGGAGTTCCTGGACATATTTAGAGACCAGAAGGTTTAGCAAGGATAGATAATTGAAAGTCTGTTGAGTGGAAGAAGGATTATATCTTTTATACTTGACTTCAGAGTTAGAAGCAATGGAGAGAGTGTAGGGAGGCATCTTTAGAACTGAAAGAAAAGGAAAAAAAAAGATGTATTACTACTAAAGGATATTTAAAATTGAAAAGGTTATTTCAGGGGATCAAGAGCTCCCTCTTATTAGGCCTTTTTATTCAAAAGGTGAACAAGTACTGACTGGAGTCAGAGGACCTGGAGTCAGATCTTGCTTCTGATGTACAACCAGGAGACCCAAATCAGTGGATCACAGAACATATGGAGGGTGGGGAAAAGGAAGGTGTCAAATGAAAAGGGCAGGAGAGAGTGATAACAAAGTGCTTTAAACACTGGAGGGCTTTATTCTTGATCCTGGAGATGACAAGAACTGTGTAACCTCCAGCAAGCTACTTATTCTGTTTATCTGTAAAATGGGGGATGGTTATGGACTAGATGGTCTCTGAGATCCCTTTCATCTATAGAGCTATGATCCTATGAATTCTTGCTTTTTATAGGGGGGAACTGCATGGTTGTGGGGTCTCTTTCAACTACAAGACTGTGATTTACATTTCCAAATTTGGAGTTTCAGATACAAGTTGCTTCTGCTTTATACTCCCTGACCACTTTAAATATCCTTTATCTAGTCCAGAGATATAGTTAAGTAAACCAGGAATATTTAAAGGAGACTCTACTAGGTGCCTGCCCATGACATGTATAGGTGGGATACTATGATTTTAATTTAAAAATGAGGGGAGCATTATAAAATTTGGTTAGCCTTATATCCAATACTAGTTAGCATTGGCTTTGACACTGGTAAGACCTGGCTACATTTCAGGACTTTCTAACTGATGATTAGGGCATCATGTTTGTACTACTTGTATTGCTATTTACTTGACTCTGAATGTGGGTCTGAGTGAGGAGATTTGGAACAATCTCCTGTGGGAAAGTGGGGTTAGGGAGGGCAGGTGTGGATTGTATAGTTTGACCCATTGGAATGATATCTAGTAATGAAAAATAAATTGTGAGTTGTAAACATTTATAACAATTAAATGATTTATTTATATGTGATATGTGATATGTGACAGAGCATGGTTTTTGTTTTGAATTCAATCAGAGAAAATAAGGGCCATATTATGTTGGTTTCCAGACTCATAGAATGCTAGATCACATGGGGATCTCTCCCTTCTTTGTACAGATGAGAAAAATAAGGTACAGGAAGGTCACACAAATGGAAGAAAAGCCAAGGTTGACCTAAGGCTCTCATTCCTTCTACTTCATCATATACTTTATTATCCACTCAGAAATTGCATAATGCTTAGGTTCATGCCGTAATTATAGAATTTAAAGGGGGAGACTCATGAAAAGCTAGGGTAGTTTTGAAAGGCAGAGATATATAGGCTATCTGTCACTATCTGGTGGGTGTTGTGGTGATGGACTCCCTGCTTTCTGCTAAGCTTATATTAGCCACATGGTGGCGTTCAATTTTTCAACCAAACCAACTCAAAGACCAACTAACAATTCCAATGTCGTAGCACACAATGATTAAATATCATAGAATCTTGAATTGTCAATGCACAAGTGTCAAGTATGTGTTATTCTTTCCAGAGCATTCTCATAAGGGATTGTGCTTAGAGATGAAGATGCAAGTTCCATAGTGGGTGAGGGAACTCATCACCATACTACCACTATTGTTTGAAGTGTGCTTTTCCATATGAATTGCCACTTTCTAAGAAATTCTAAAAGCCTGGAAAGGAATCAAAACTGTTACTGTTCAAGCTTTTCCTTGCCAAAAGCTGTTGTTCTAAAAGGGCCTCCTAGAAGATCCTCATCTTTAGAAGAAGAGAAAATTGATATCAATAAGTCCAAGAAATACAAGATCAGTAGTGATCAATAGTGATAGATAAGACCTTTCTGAAATATCTATTACTACCCTTCAAGAGAAGATTATATGCTTTGGTCCTTTGCTCTCCCCAAGTCCAATAAACATTGACCATTTGATATCAAGTATGGAGATATCCTGACACTATTAAGTTTACATAACAAGAAGGGTATATCAGCAGCAGATACAAATATCAAGGTCATATATATGGCCTTCATTTCACAAAAATGTCAATTTAACTTCAAGCATTAGGCCTTGTTGAGGCCACTCAAAATTTTTAAAAAGATTGATCTTTAGAGAAACTAACTTCTTGTTTTAAATTTTTTCACATTATGTGGTAGGTGAAAAAATAGAAAACACAAATTGTGTAGGGATAGGAATAAAATCTTTACTAAGCACTTACTATAGGCAAAGCACCCTGCAAAGTGCTGGATAGAAAAATGATGGGGTAATGATGGATGGATGGGGAAATGTTCAGAGGTCTTAAATTTTATAATCAAAATCTAAATCACTTCACAAAATCAAGCAACAAATATTTATTGAGTTTTGGGGAGATCATATATTTAGAATTGGAATGAATTTTAGATGTCATCTAGTGCTCTTTGCTTCTGCAGTCTGCTTTGTCTCAACTTTGAGTTATTTAAGGGAATCTTTGTTTCCTTAAGCATCTAGGTAGCATTGTGGATAGAACACTGGGTCTCTGATGAATAAGAATTGAGTTCAAATCCAACTTCAGGTACTTATTAGCTATATGAGCCTGGACAAGTCACTTAACTATTTGCCTCAGTTTTCTCATCTATAAAGATGAGTTGGAAAAGGAAATGGCAAAAAAAACCTCCAAGAAAACCCTGAATTTTGGTCAGGAATAGTTCGATACAACTGAACAACAAAAATATGTGTGGTCCCTGCCCCTGAGGGTTTTATAATCTTGTTGGACAAATAAAGTTGACACAACTGGTCAGACCACATCTGGATTATTATGTTCATTTTGGGATTGACTAAGTCAAATAACACTTATTAATTATGTATCAGGTGCCAGGTAATGTGTTAAGCCCTGGGGGAATCAGAGTAAATTAAAATCAGTCCCTGCTCTCAAGGAACTGTCTAATGAAGGGAAACAGCATGCAATCAACTATGTACAAATAAGATAAAAATAGGGTAAATTGGAAGTAATAGGCAGAGGGAAGGTAATAGCATTAAAGGGGATTGGGAAAACTTCAAAAAAGGTGGAACTTTGGCAGAGACTTTCAGGAAGCTAGGGAGGGGGTGGAGAAGAGAAGAACTTTGCAGATTTGGGAGACAAGCAGTGAAAATTCTAGAAATGTCACATTTTTGGAAGGACATTGATAATGGCAGAGAATAAAGAGGATATCCAGGGTGGTAAGATGATTGGAGACTAACAAAAAGAAATGAGAATATTTAGAAGAGAAGACTGGGGAGAACATGGTAAGCCATCTTCAAATGGAAAAGAGAGATCAGGCTTGTTTTGCTTGAATACAAGGGGATGGAACTAGGAGCAGTGGGTCAATATTAGAGATTTAGTCTTATTATAAGGAAAAAATCTCCCAACAAATTAGAATTATGTCAAAGTATGATGTGCTTCCTTGGCAGGTAGTGGTTTCTCTTTTGCTGAACATTCTCAAGTGGATGTAGTCTAGCCTCTTGGCAGTTATGTTGCAGAGGAAATTTTTGTTCAATTGTGGGTTGCTCAAGACGCTATCTGTTGGTATCCTTTTTATCTCTGAGATTTTCTAATGTCTTTTTAATGGCAGGCAGTACCAACTTTCAGTTCTGCATCTCCAGTAAGGAAATATATAATCAACAGAGATCAAAACCAATATAGTAATGCTATATTGGCAGGTGGGTACAGTGGATAGAGAGCTGGGTTCAAATTCTATCTGTGACACATTCTTTGTGATCCTGGGCAAATCATTCAATTTCTGTGTCCCCAGACAACTCCCTGAGATGGCAAATTGTAAAACTGTTATTGCCTCTCTGCTAAGATAGGAAGAATGTCTTGTCCAAACAAGCAAACAAAAAGCTTCAGTAAAACTATAGGAATGTGTGTATATGTATATGTATGTGTGGGTATGTGTTTGAAAGAATATACACAAACCCCATAAAGTTAAAGATTAGATCAAAGAAACTGAATTTGAAAATAAAGAATGTAGGAGTAAATTACTTTCCTGGAAGTTAAAGCATAATTTCATTACAGGAATAAGAAATGAGGGAGAAAATTGAAAAACTCAAAAGAAACTAGAAAGATTTTTTTTTGAATTTTTATAACCAGTTTTATTCAGATGAGGTTTGGGAACTGCAAGACAAAATCAAAAGAAATGTAAATTAACACATTTGTTTGGGTTTGAAGTTTCATTTGGCATTGAAAACATTTTAACTTAAAAGAAGTCTTCCTGGTAAACAAAATGTAAATTTGCAATAACCAGCTTATTTTTAAAGGAGGGGGAAAATGAATGAACAGTAAGGAAATCTGCTCTCTAACACACTAATGTCTGGGTTGGGGATGACAAGTACCATCTGAAATGTGCAGACATACCACAGTTTCTGAAAACTGGATGAAATAGGATTACTGCCATCTGATCTGGAAGAACAACCATTTAGCAAGCTCACAAGTAATTATTTCATTATTTATACATGTTTCTCTCATATTACTCTCATACTACTGAGGATCTGTAAGTCATTTTGATTTTAATTTCACTAATACTTTTAAAATTATCATCAGGCCTAGAGACCAGTTGGCACTGTGGCATTTGAGACAGGAAGACCCAGATTCAGGTCCTCCCTTTGACATAGACTATGGGATCTTGGGCAAGTCCCTTAACATCTTAGTGCTACCAAGCATCTCTCCAGTTGGAAGAGGGAATTTCCACACTGGAAATAACCTTCGTAGATAAAGACAGAGTGTTATAGTGGCAAGTGTAATGGATTTGAAATGAGTGCTACAGGGTTCAGATCTGAGCTCTATTCTTCATTACTCATATGATCTTATATGTTATTTAATCTCATTAGTCCTCAGTGTTCATCTCTGTCAAATGAAGGGCTCTTCTTGCTCTAAATTCTGTGATTTTCATAAACCATATATCTAATTCCTTCATACTTTGCCATTTCCCACCCATACTCTCCTCCCTGACAAAAACAATAAGCAAAATAGTGAAAGATAAAATGATGCTAGAATCTTTGGACTTTCCTTCCAAATAATCTCTCCTCTCTAGGTTTTGTGATATTATTATGACCTGGTTCTCCTATTACCTTGTTTGTTCATTCTTTCTTTTTTTTTCCTTCAGGCAATTGGGATCACACAGCTAGTAAGTGTTAAGTTTCTGAAACCAGATTTGAACTCAGAATCTCCTGACTCCAGGGCTGGGACTCTATCCACTGTACCATCCAGCTATTCCCTGCCCATTCCTTCTCAATCTTTCTTGCTGGCTAATTTTTGACCTCACATCCCCTCATTGAAAATGTTCTAGATTCAGTCCTGTATGCTCTTCATTTATCTCTCTTTCTAGTCTCTCTCTGGGTGATCCCATCAGTTCCATGGCTTTAATTAATTGGTTGTTGTCCTTCACTCTTGAAGAAGACCAGAATGACATCACTATATTAGAGTTCAGTTAGCATATCTAACTGATCAAACCAATACAAACTCAGAATGGTCTACCACAGGTCAGATACAAATAGATCATGTGAATATTTGGGGTGGATTTTCTAAATTTGCACATCTCGAATTTCTTTTGAACTGCTTCAGTTCTGCTTTATTTATAGAATACAGCACCTTCTCAGATAAGGACATGCCATGCTGGTCCATCCTGTGTTAGTGTCTTCCATATCCCATAATCAATTCTAAAGTTCTTAAGAGAGACTTTGAGATTGTCCTTATATTGGCTTTACTGACCATCTTGTGAGCTCTTGCCATATGTGAGTTCTCCACAAAATAATATTTTTTGCAAGCTTACATTTGGCATTCAAATAACGTGGCCAGTCCAATAGAGTTGTGCTCTCTGCAGTAGGGTTTGAATCCTTGGCAGTTCAGCTCAAGAAAGGATCTCAGTGTCTGGTACCTGATCCTGATCATCTCTGAACATTTGAGTCCCAGATCTATATATCTAACTCCAGTCTTTGTTTTTCCTTCCTTCTTGTATCTTCCATTAGAATGCATGTTCCTTGAGAGGACAGATTATTGCATTTTCATTTAAATCCCTACCTCTTTGAAAGCTGCTGGCACAGGTTTAGTAAATACCTATTAATTGATTAATTGACCTTGGAGACAATCTAGTCTTACCCAAACTTTAACAGGAATTCATCTTCTTCACAACTGAAAAGTGGTCATTCCAATCTGGCTTGAAGACATCCAGTGAGGGGGAATCCATTAGGACTTGAGCTATTCCATTGACCTTTGCACTGACCTTTCCAACAATTAGAACAAACCTAAATCTGCCTCTTTTCATCTTCTTTCCATACCTCTTACCTCTTCCTTCCTCAAGGCTAATTTCTGTCTATATAATGGCCAGAAAATATTTGAAGATAACTATCAAATCTAAATGCTAAGTGTTTATTAAATCATCTTCCAGTCCTCTCTCCTTAAAGCCCCCAGTTTTTTCTTCTCTAGGTTGTTTAGTTGTTTTTCAGTCATCTAGCCCCATTTGGGGTTTATCTGGCAAAAATACTGGAATAGTTTGTCATTTCCTTCTCCAGCTAATTTTACAGACTGAGGTAGTCACTTAACTTGCCTGGATTCAGTAAGTGTCTGAGACTGGATTTGAACTCAAGAAAAGAAGTATTCATAACTCAAACCAAGCATTCTCTCTACTGCATTCACAATTTCCTTAACACATCCTCATATTTAGTTATGGTTGACTTTCATTCACTTAAAATTAAAAAATGTTCATTTTGTGTATTCAATTCAACATGCATTTATTAAGTATATACAAAGCACTATTACTAGGTACTGATGGAGTCTCTGTCCTCAGGGAACTTACACTCTGAAGGAATAAGAAGACACAAAAATAAGTGTAAGATTGAATGTAATAAATGCAAATGGAGTTCCAGATAAAGTCCTATGAAAAATTTGAGGAGATTATGATAGTGTCAGCTGGGGGTGATGGAGAGGTCTTTAAGGAAGAGGTGGCTAAAGTTCATGTTAATTGGACCTTCTATATTAGGCTCCAAATTGTGAAGCTGGAAGTAAAGGAAGGAGGAAATACATTAAGTCTAGTTTGACAATAACAGAAAGTACACAAAGGGGAAACAATTTAAGACTGACTGAAAAGATAGATTAGTAATACTGGACAAGGCACTGAATGCATTAATATTTTATTCAGTAGGAAATGGGGAGCTTTGGCTTTTAAAAACATTTAAATATCAGTTTTAAAAACAAGAATTCAGTCTTGATTATAATAATAAAATAAATTCAGAGTACACTGTGAATTTAGTTCATTGTTCAATGCATCCAATAGTGTCATTTCTATTAAATCAGGAATAATTCCAATTCTAATACTCACACAGCATATGAGTATTCAAATATCTCAAGTTTTTCATAAGGTTGTTGGAGTTTAAGTATGAGATAGATGACTTAAAAACTGATACAATCTTTGATTGGTAGAATTATATAAGATTGTATCAAAAAAGTAATGACTGATTCCTCTGAAGGACTCTTCCTCTTCATCTCTGCCTCATCTTTCTTCCTGGCTTCCTTCAAGTTCCAGATAAAATCTCACCTTTTAGAGATAGGCTTTCCTTGTCATCTTTAATTCTAGTGCTTTCCCTCTGAGATTATCTCCAATTTATCATGTATGTCTGTATACATGTCTATGTATCCATATTTTATATAAACATAGTTACTTGCATATTGTTTCTCTCATTAGACTGTGAGCTCCTTGAGAGACTGTTTTTACCCCTCTTTGTATGGACAGTGTTTAGCACACAGCCTGGCATAGAGTGGGTATTTAAGTGCTTCTTGATGTGATTTGACTGGCTTGATAATAGCATCTACCTCACAGGGTTACTTGAATACAAAATTATATATGTATATGTATAATGTACATATATATATATATAATGCTTTGCAAACTTTAAAATTGAATGCAGACTGACGTATGCTTCCCCCCCCACTTTCATTCTTTTTTTTTATTCAAGACTTCTTGTACAAAATGACTAATATGGAAATGTTTTACTTGATTGCACATGTATTAACTATATTGGATTGTTTACCATCTTGGAAGGGAGAGAGGAGGGATAGGCTTTGGACCTCAAAACTTTTTTTAAAAATATGTATTGAAGAAAAAATAAAATATCCTATCAAAATCCCTCACAACATCAATATGGCTACTATTATTATCTATGGTAACTAAACTCAATTTCAAATTCTAGGAAGCAGACTGGACTTGCCAGTTCTGGAAAAGGAGGGATTTGGGTTTTTTTTTTTTTTTGTTTTGTTTTTGTTTTGTTTTGTTTTGTTTTTTTTACTGCTGAGTTATCTACTGTGGCTGTGATAATGGAGTATCTGAATGGTCTCATGAGAGAGAATGCCTTTTTCCTACAAATAAAATAGTTTTGCTTTCTAAGTAACATAAAATCAGGGAGCTAGGAGGGACATTCAAATTTTACCTTCAAGATTATTTAGTATACTCCTGTCAGATTGGCTAAAATGACAGGAAATGATAATGACGAATGTTGGGGGGATGCAGGAAAACTGGGACACTGATACATTGTTGGTGGAACTGTGAACGGATCCAGCCATTCTGGAGAGCAATTTGGAACTATGCTCAAAAAATTATCAAACTGTGCATACTCTTTGATCCAGCAGTGTTTCTATTGGGCTTATATCCCAAAGAGAACTTAAAGGAAGGAAAGGGACCCCCATGTGCAAGAATGTTTGTGGTAGCCCTTTTTGTAGTGGCTAGAAACTGGAAACTGAATGGATGCTCATCAATTGGAGAATGGCTGAATAAATTATGGTATATGAATGTTATGGAATATTATTGTTCTGTAAGAAACGACCAGCAGGACAATTTGCGAGAGGCCTGGAGAGACTTGCAAGGACTGATGCTAAGTGAAATCAGCAGAACTAGGAGATCATTATACACGGCAACAACAAGAAGACTATATGATGATTAACTCTGATGGACATGGCTCTCTTCAACAATGAAATGTTTCAAACCAGTTCCAATTGTTCAGTGAAGAAAGCCATATACACCCAGAGAGAAGAATATGAAATGTGGACCACAACATAACATTTTCATACTCTCTATTGATGTTTGCTTGCATTGTGTTTCCTTTTTCTGATTTTTCTTTCTTGTAGATATGATTTTTCTTGCACAACAATAAGTGTGGAAATATGTATACATATATTCGATTTGTAAAGTATTTTAACACAATTAACATATAGCGGATTTTCTGCCATCTAGGGGAGGGGTGGGGAGTAGGGAGGAAAAATTTGTAACAGAAAGCTTTGTAAGGGTCAATGTTGAAGAATTACCCATACGTATGTTTTGAAATAAAAAGTTTTAATTAAAAAAAGATCATTTAGTACAGTCTCCTTATTTTACAAATGAGGAAAATGAGGACCCTTCAAAGAGGTCTCATAGCAAAGATGTGTCTACAATCTGTCTAGTGTTCTTTCCACTAGTCTTAACTTAAAAAAAAAACACAACAAAACAATAAATTTTTAAATCACCAGTACTTGTTCCTTCAATTTTATCAAAAAAAGAAAAAAGAAAAAAAAAAAGAACTAATGGCTGAAGAAAGGCAGTACAGATTGTAAAGTTCATTCAAGTTCATATACTTCTGACTTAATTCTTCCCTGATTCGTGAAAGCAAAGCCATTGTGTTAAAGAGGCTATAAGTCCTTTTCTACCATCTGTCCTATAAGTTCCAGCTTATTTTCTCAACTTCAAGGTTCTTCTAAGAGCTGAGGTCGAAGAAAGAGAGTCTCACTCTCTACGCGTGTGGGGATTTCTTGTAGAAAGGAGGGATGAGGAAGGGAAGGAGACTGAAACGCATGCGCGCCTGTGAGAGCCAAGTGCCTATAATAAGAGAGCAAGGGAAAGGAGCAGTGAACACGAGCAGGAGTTGTGCAGTAGAAAGGAGCCGAGGGGAGTGTGCGAGCAGCTGCCAGACCTCTCCCCAGCCTCCGCTGCCACGGTCCACTCCCTCTCTCCGCTGCGTGGCTTCTCCTAGTTTCCGGAAAAAGGACAGAGCAAAATAAAAGGGGCAGTGTTGGGGATCGGGGAAGCCGCAAGAAGGAGGAGCGGTTCTGGTGGAGAGCTTGCAGCCTGGTGGGAGCTTCCATTGGCCTGCAGCTGGGAGAAGTGAGCAAGCCCTGGAGCTGCTTCCAGCGGCTGCAGCAGTACCCGCTTCCCAGCCAGCAGCACCAGCACCTACACCGGCACCCCACCAGCATCGGCACCGGCACCGGCACCGGCAGCGCACGAGGCGAAGAGGTTTAGCGAGTCTTGCCGGCCAAGTTAGCCGAGACTAGGATGGCAGGAGGCAGCCGCCGCCAATCTTCTCTCCCCCCAGAGCCAGACTGCTGCTCCTGAAGCTGATCTGGGGTCTCCGGCTTCTTTCGGCAGAGGGCTTGTTGGTGTTGGTGGGGGAGGTGCTTTTTTCAGCGGGGTCCTCGGACTGAGTCTCCTGGCATTTCGCATTTGCCCTCCATGGGACACTCTGGGCTGCGCCGCAGGAAGGGTTTCCTTGCACAGCGCGAGTTTTTCAACGTGAACCACACAGACAAAGTTTGGAAATGGGGAGGGAGAGATTGAGAAGCCGCCGCACTTGCTGTTGCATTTGCATGTAACGAGCGCCCTCAACACCCCCTAGTCCACCCTCCTTGCGCGCTCTCCTCTCGTTTCTATCCCCTGCGCTCTGTTGCCTTAGGGGTATAAAGCGGGTCCCGCCTCGCCTGTCACCCTGGAATCTGACTGCTGGTGTCCCTGGAGAGTATAATTAATTGGCCCAGTGGAAAGGGTGTGGGCCCCGGGAAAGGAACTCCCTGGGTGCTTCTGTTGGCTTTTGGGGGCGTATCCTCGGGGGGATATCCGTGGAGTTGACGCTTGCTTGGGAACACCTCCGAGAGCCATCACTCCCCGTCACCATAGTGGGGACGTCCCCGCAGTTCCTCTGACTTGCCACAGGAACTACCACAACCCGGGAGCCACCAGGCTTCCATTCTCTCAGACCCCTGCAAGCTCCACCGCGACTGTACCCTGCTAGGTCGTCAGAGAATGTGGGGATGATGGCTTAGGAGCCGCCTTCTCTATCTAATCGTTGATCACCCGTTCCATCTCCCCTGGACTGGAGAGGGAAAAAAGGGTGCTGACCGCATGGAAAGAGGCAAACTCCGCCTGGACTTCTGAACCCCTTTGTGACTGTCTCTTCTATTCAGCCCCCGGGATCTTTGTCAGAGCCCCGGGGTCTGGGCGCTAATCGACATAAGTGTCCCCACGGGTTCCCTCCGCCCACTGGAGCCCGAGCTCCGGGTGGTGCCATGTGGGGCGGACGTCTGTGGTCTTCTCCGTCCTCCTCTTCATCCTCCTCCCCCACCCTTCTGCAGCTGCTGCTGGCGGCGCTATTGGCGGCAGGGGCGCGGGCCAGCGGGGAGTACTGCCACGGCTGGCTGGACGCGCAGGGCGTCTGGCGGATCGGCTTCCAGTGTCCCGAGCGCTTCGACGGCGGCGATGCTACCATCTGCTGTGGCAGCTGTGCCTTGCGCTACTGCTGCTCAAGCGCAGACGCGCGGCTGGACCAAGGCGGCTGCGACAACGACCGCCAGCAGGGGGGTAGCGAGCCGGGTCGCTCGGACAAAGACAGTCCCGACGGCGCCGCAGGTAAGCCGCGGGCAGGGGGCCCCTGGGCGGGGCGGGGGGCTAGCAGGTTGGTTGGGTGAGGACCTGGTTGAATTTGGTCACTTGAGAGACACACTAGGGGCCTGGACAAGATGGGACTTCAGCAGAAAGACCTAGCTAGCTGACCCGGGCGGGGACAGAGCTAGAGAGATGGACCTCCTCACCCGGCAGTTGTTTCTAGTCCTGTGACTGTTAGGAGCTAGCTGAAGTTTGGCGAGGTACCCCGCCTTTTCAGCCCCTACTTGAGTCATCTGTGTAAAATGAGTGAGTTGCAGTAAATCACCTCTGCTGATAAGGATGTTGTGACTCGGTCCTTGATTCTAAAGAGAAACCTGAACCCTATCACTGTGAAGTTTCCTTGAAGAAATCTTTCCTTTACCTTCTTTATCTCCTCCATCCTCCTCTTCCTTTTCTTCCCTCCCTGACATATTTCTATTCCCCCCATCTTCTTGTATGGTCCCCAGAAGATGCTTCCTGATATTGGGGATCAGTTTCACCCTGAGGCAAAAGAGTTAATTATCTTTTAAAGTATTTCTTGTAGAAAAACCCATACTAGTTTTTGCACCGTCTTCTATTCCAGGCCAGCTATTCCCCGCCCCTGTCCCCCAACATAGAGACTTCTTCCTTCTTTTCCAATTAAGTGAATTAAATGTTGAAGGAAGATAGGAAAGGTGGAGTGAATAGCAGTGAATCTAAACAGTAACTTAACTCCTTTCCCAGGCTTGGCCATGTGCCTAACAATGTCAGGTACTGCTCTACCCCCAACCTCTGGTGGAAGAAACCTGTTAGCTCCCCCCTCTGCAGAAAGGGGGCCCTGCTGGGCTTTCCAGTGGCTCAGGCTGTTCCTCCTGGGTACAAAGAGGGGTTTGGATTAGGTAAACAAACCTTAAACTTCCTTCCATCTCTTAGGACTTTCTCTAGCTCGGTAATTCGACCTGGGACAATTAAGTGAAAGAGAGTATGAATTGAATGGCCTGCACTTCTCCCCTGCCCCGGCCCCAGGGCTCCAATGTTCTGCAACACCCATTTCCTTTCCTCCTTGTGTGCTGGCAGGGATAGCTGGCACCTGCACCTGAAACTGAATTGTGTTGCATCAGATGCCAGGCCAAATTGCCTGAGCCCCTGCAGAAGATGTTTAACTTTTTGTCTTTATGGTTTCTTCAAAAAAATTCCTTTTAAAAGCTCTGTTCTTCTGGGATATTCTCCCCCCCAACTCCCACCCCAGGGTCACCTTTTTGAGAGTTTATCCTTGAAGGAGTAGGGTACTAGGGACTGAATATTCTAGAGGGTATAGGGCAAATGTCAAACATTTCATCAAGGTCAATTCTCCTATGAAGCTGGGTAGTTTATTTTAACTTAGAGCACCCTTCATTTTATTCTGCCCCATCCTTTTTATTTATATCCTAAACCCACTGGAGACTAAACTGCCTGAGATGCATTATGAAAGGCAAAGAGCTGTTTCCTGTGTTTCTGTAAGAAAAGAGCGCCTTTAAACTCCACTGCTTGTCAGTCAAGCATTTTATTACTCATGCTACTAACCATTGTTCTGCCTCCCATCTGAAGGGAGGAGAGGAGAATACAATCCTGGAAAATGGCTCAATTTAAAGTGCCAACTCAGCTTTTGCACACAAACACATACACATTGTGTGTGTGTGTGTGTGTGTGTGTGTGTGTGTGTGTGTGTG
>JAJPUD010025864.1:0-17122 GCA_023553655.1 Myrmecobius fasciatus
GATCCTCTTCTCCAAGGAGTCGAGAGTCCCATGGAACTCCATAAACCCCCCACCCTCCCACCCTGCCCGCTGGAACTCCGTGAACCCCCCGACCCTCTTCTCCAAGGAGATGAGAATCCCGTGGAACTCTGTAAACCCCCAACCCTCCGACCCTGCCCCACAGAACTCTGTGAACCTCCAGTCTCTTCTCCAAGGAGACGGGCATCCCATGGAACTCAGAAACCCCTCCACCCTCTTCTCCAAGGAGAGGAGAGTTCCTTGGGACTCCATAACCCCCCCACCCTCCCACCCTGGAGCTTGTGAACCCCTACCCTCTTCTCCAAGGTGACGGGATTAAACCCCTGACCCTCTTCTCTAAGGAGACGAGAGTCCTGTGGAACTCTGTAAACCCCCAACCCTCCGACCCATTCCACGGAACTCTGTGAACCTCCAGCCCTCTTCTCCAAGATAAAGGGAGTTAGCCCCAACCCTCCGACCTTGTCCCATGGAACTCCATAACCCCCCAGCTCTCTTCTACAAGGACAGGGAATTCCATGGAACTCTGTGAACCCCCCCCTCTTCTACAAAGAGTCCTGTAAACCCCAACCCTCTTTTACAAGAAGAGGGGACTCTCATGGAACTCTGTATAAGAGGGAAACCCAAACCAGGACTGTTTAGCTCATCTCCGGGAGCTGGGGTGGACGTTGTGCCTCTTGGGATGAAGTTTTATTTAGGAGATTCGTTCCAAGTCTAGCTTTCCAGCATTTGGCCTCAGTCTACCTCCCTGTTCTTTACTTCCTTCATCTATTACACTGAGCTGAACTTCTCCCTGTTCCCTTAACGCAGACTCCAAATTCTCCCCCCTTTGTCTTTATTCCTGACATTTTCTAGGCTGGAATGCCCTCTGCCATCTTTCCTTGCTAAAATCCTGCCCAATGAGAAGTCCAGCCTTTCTAAGTTTTTCAACTCTCCTTTATCAATCTTTCTGCAAGGGCTTTCTGCAAGGACAGGATAACTCCCCCCTCTCTTCCCAACTCTATCATTTTTCATCCTTCAGACTGGCCATTGTTTTGGATAAAAGGGAAAATTCTCCCATGATTCCACCTCAAGTATTCCCCATTGAGAATCTTAAATTCACAAAGACTTAATAGAGAAGAGACATGACCCTTTAATGATAATATCTAATTAAGGAACTGAAAGGAGTGGGGCAATCTCATCCCAGGGAGCAAATAAGATGATTAGGAAAGCAGACACATTAGACTACAAGTCAAGGAGGCCTCTGGGCCTTTGAAGCTAAAGGAGGTTAAAGGAGTGGTCCATCCGAGTGGGGGGCCCTGTAGCCAGAGCTCCGGCCTCTTGCTGATTGGGTAACATGTGTGTCAGAGCAGAATGCAGGCTGACATCGTTTATCCTTCCTGCCACTGTCTCTGTCCTTTCCCTCTTCTGAGAGAACATTTTGGATAAGTTGATCAGGGCCTCATTCAGACTGCTGTCTCCTGCCCCCAGAGCCTATCCTTTGTCTGACTGGAGATGGATAATGGCTCTGGCTCTCTCTCTGGCTTGTCTCTGTGGGACACCTGCTGTGTGGTTTGATCCCCAATCCCTTCTCCTCTAATTGGAAATCAATACCACAAGCAGAGAGATGAGAACACTCTTGTCAGGACAGTGGAGGTGGGGGACCAGGTGCTCATCCTGCCCCAGGGTCAGTCAGCCAGGAGCTAAGCAGCTCCTCATGGTGGGTGCCCTCCTCTGCCCCTATCACACTGCCAGCCCAGGGCCCACTCACCCAAGTTGCCAGTGCAGAGACAGTTGTGTGTCCGAGGCTGGGGCTTGGTCTGGTGGCTGTCGAGGATCTGCTGCACCAGCTGCTCCACTGAGAAGCCAGAGCTGCTGTTCCCATTGCTGCATGTCCACTTGATGCCATGGACTGTGGAGAGACAAGAAGATATTTCCCATCAGAGACCACCCCAGTGCCCCCCCCCCCCAGGAGGCAGCCATCACTCTTTTTGGTGGTCAGATCTGCAGGGAAAGAGAATGGCATGAAGGGGGGAAATAGGAAGGAGGAAAAGACAGACACATTATCTGAATGGGGGCAGGTGGCCCAGAGCAGGCTCTCTGGGTACTGTCTGTGGCATCTGATGCTTCTCCCAACATGTCCGGCTTTCTTCCCTCTGTCTCTCTCTCTCTGGTATCCGTTTCTCCTTCTTGCTCTCTGTTCTTTTCTCTGCCTGTCTTGCACATTCTTTTTTCTCTCTCTTTCTTTGTCTCTCTCCATACTTTTCTCTCTCTCTCCATCTCTCTTCTTTCCAATTCTATTTCCCTGGATCTTTCTCCCTTCCTTTATCTCTGTCTCTGTCCTGCGCTCTCTATATCTTCATTTCTGTTTGTCTCTCTCACATTTTTTTCTGTCTCTTCTTTCACATTTTCTATGTCTCTGTCTCTTTTCTCCTTTCCTTCCCTCTGTCTCCCCATCTATCTCTTGTCTGTGTGTCTTTTGTCCTCTTTCTTTCTCTTTGTTCTCTCCTATCTCTGCTTCATGTCTGTCTTTTTTATCTCTTTCTTTCTTTGTGTCTTTTCTCCTTTTTCTCCCTGTCTCTTTTCTCCTCTCTCTTTCTTTCTCCCCATCTTTGTCTCATCTGTCTGTCTTTATCTCTGTCTGTCTCTTTGTCTTTTTTCTCCTTTCTCTCCCTCTCTCTCCCATCTCTGTCTCATCTGTCTGTCTGTGTGTGTGTGTGTCTGTCTCTTTGTCACTTTTCTCCTCTCTCTCCCTCTCTCTCCTCATCTCTGTCTTGTCTGTCTGTGGGTCTCTGTCTCTTTGTCGCTTTTCTCCTTTATCTCCCTCTCTTCCCCCATTTCTGTCTCATCTGCCTGTCTCTCTCTCTCTGTCTCTTTTCTTCTTTGTCTCTCTTTCTCCCTGCTCTTACTTTTCTCCCCCTTTTCCCTTCTTCATTAACAATGGGATTTCTCAGTCCACTAAAGACTCTTGGGTGTCCACACCCAAGAGTGAATGGCCCCTGAATCCTGAGTAAGGGTGTCTCAGGGAGAGGGGGCTGTCAGACTTAATTAGGTCTTAGTCCCTATGTTAGTGACCATGTGTAGTGCCGGAGTCTCCTGCCCTATGTTCTAGGAGGGTAGGGACTTTGTGATACCTCACAGCCTTTAGCTGTGCTCTGAATATAGCAGGTGCTTAATAAATGTGTGTGGGGTTGTTATTGGGTGGTCACTTTTCAGACATGGGTTTTTGTGGCTTTGGACAAATCACTTCACTTTTCTGATCCAAAGTTTCTTCATCTGTATGAGGAGGTGCTGGCATAGGTCGTTTCAAAGGTCCTTCCCCACCTTTGTCATTCTTTATTCTGAGAGCCTTCCCTGCTCTGACGTCCTTGGTGTTCAGCCTTTGTGCTCAGAGGATCCAAATCCCTATGTTGTTGTGTCCAGTTGTGGCCGGTCAGATCCCTACAAGCTTGAAAGGCTCTGCCAATAATAATGCATGGAAACATCTGGAGTGGAGCTGTTGCTAAATGTGCCCATCTCACAGTTCTTTTGGGCTGTACAGCGCCTTCTTTGAGTTGGATGTACCCTGGATGGTTCTGTGCCAGAGTCTCCATGTCTCACAACTGATTGTGAAGGTCTTCAGAGAGACCTTGAGTGTGACCTTGTACTGCTTCATCTGACCTCCGTGTGAGCGCTTACCTTGTATGAGTTCTCCATAAAATACTCTTTTAGGCAAACAAACAATGTGGACAGCCCATTGGAGTTGAGCTCTCTTCGGTAGAGTTTGAAGGCTTGGAAGTTCAGCTCCAGAGTTTTGCCCAGTACCTGGTCATATCCTGTGTCCTTCTATGTCCTAAGGCCTCTTCAGTTGATGTTCTGTATTTGAACACTCTCCAATTTCCAATTTCTTTGGTCTGTCTTGTACTCTCCAATTCCAAAATTGAACTCCTTATCTTTCCTGTCCAACGTACTCCTCTCCAAACTTCCCTATTGTTGTTGAAGGTACCTCCAGACTCATGACCTCCCCATAACCAACAGTTGCCAAGTCCTGCTGATGCTAAGAAAGCCTTCTTCTCTCCTCTGACACTGCCATCCCTTTGGCACAGGTCCTTATCATCTCACTCCTAGTCTGGGGCAATGGCCTCCCTGTGATATCCCTGCATCAGGTTACTCCTTTCTCAGGTCCAATCTCTACTCGGTCCTCAAATTGATCTTCCTAAAGTACAGATCTAACTGTGTCACCTTTCTATTCAAAAGACTTCAGGGGCTTCCTATTATTTTTAGACTCAACTATAAAATTATCTAGCTTTCAAAGCTCTCCATAATCTGGTTCCCTTGTACCTTTTCTATTTTCTTACATATGTCTTAGTGTTCTCTACATATCCTGAAAGCCAGTGACACTGACCCCCCCTTTGCTGTTCTCACAGGACCCTTCATCTCTGTGCTTTTTCCTCCCCTTCTTCCTCCTCCTCTCTTCCTCTTGGTTTCCTTTAAGTCTCAGCTAAGGCCCCACTTACAAGAATACTTTCCCTATCTTCCTTAAAGGGAATGACTTCCCTCCATGATCATTCTCAATTTATCCTAAATATTCCATGATTGTTTGCATCTTGTTTCCTGTATCAGACCTAGGATTCTGTCAGAGATGGGACTACCTTTGGTTTTTAGTTTTTGCCCTTTTTTGTATCCCTAGTAACTTATCCCAGTGCCTGACGTAGCAGAGGCTACATAAATGGTTGTTGACTTGATTCTCCATCCCTAATGTGCTGTGTTTCCAGGTCCTTCCCAGCTGTATATTCAATATTCTCTCCTGGCTCTGGCATTCTATGATTTTGTGGGATTCCCTCTGCCTTTCTTTCCCATCTGCTCACGCCGTCTGCATCCTCTGAAGTTATTCATATGTCCCTTTGCATCTTCAGATGTCCAATCACTTTGCTTCATCTGATGTTGACAAGATAATGTTTGCAAATTACCAGCTTTTGTGGCCTTCGTGTTTCTGGGCAGAGGTCCTCACATCCCGGGGTGCAGATAAGGACCCTTCCTTGAGTACTCAACTGCTATGGATGGCATGTGGGAATTTTGAGCTGCTAGATAACCTCAATTCAATTCAATAAATATTTATTAAAGGCCTACTAAGTGCCAGGAATTGATCTAAGCACTGGGGATAAGAATAAGAACAAGAACAAGAAAGACAATCTGCTCTCAAAAAACTTATAATCTAGGGAGAGGAAGATAACACAAACAGGAGACTGAAAGGGGGAACATTAGTGGGGTATAATGTTCTATAGGGTTAAACTAAGCCTTGCTGAAGATGAAAATGAAGGATTGTATGGAAAGTTCTGAAAATTCGGAGCCCTCTCTCAAGAAAGACTTTGGGAGTTTATTCTAAAGCCTTCCAATCCCAGGAGAAAGGCAACTGAGGGAAAGGAGAAGGTGAGAATAGCAAAAACTGAATCAATTAGCATGGTGATGAGATTTCAGGTGATCAGCTTATTCTGGGGGAGATATGATATTCTTGTGGAGTCACCAAACAGAGCTGCTGCTGGAAAATGGGGAGTTATCTGGTTAATTCTGAGCTTTCTTTCAAGGAAGACTTGGGAATCAAAGTCCTCCTTGATAGAAATCCAATCAAAGAGGAGGGGACCTGTCCCTTCAGTAGCCTGTGTCAAAGCTGCTCACCCTGCTGTGGGTATTCAGAGGGAGGGCCTCAATTTGATGGGGAAATTCACCAGATCACTCTTGTTCTGGGAAGGTCTTTCAGGCAGTGAGGTTTAATCTCATCCTTTTCTAGTGTACTCTTCTCCAGGCTTCCCATAGTGAACCAGTCATCAGAAATTCAGGATTTACTGAAGGAGTCTTCTCCAACCCTATCATTTTACAGATGCGAAAACAATGGCCCTGCTGGGATTTTGACAGAATACATGTCATATACAGGACTATAGATTTAGATCTGGAAGGGATATTAATGGTGCAACCTTCATTTTATAGATGAAGATATAGAGGTCCACAGGTTATGGGTTGGTAGGAGGATACCTTCCAAATCCGATATTCTCTGATTCTGCGACTTGCCCAAATTCAAGTGATGGCAAAGCCGAGATTTGAACTGACCCTAGGTTCTTCTGCCTCCAAAGTCAATACTCTTTCTACCCAACTGTGTGGGTGTCCAGCTTTCCACCCAGGGCTCCTTCCATTCGGGATGGTGTCTTGCACACTCTGCTATGAGGTCTCTCTCAGGCCTTTAATCTTAATCTAGGGTGGCTCTTTGGAGAATTAGGATGTCTTCATAGCATTACTCGAAGTTGTGTTGACATCTTCCTGTTGGGTTCAAGTTCTGTAGAATCCAAACTATGGTTAGGGTGGAGAGTTCTGCTTGCAGCCTGTATGCTTGATGGGTTCCTACAACATTTCCCCCTGATCTTCCCTATGGCCACAGCCACCCTCCTTCTCCCCCCATCTCTGACTGGGAAGAGCCTCCCAGTTGGCAGTTGAGTTGATCAATCAAAGTTGCGGCCATGATGGTGGTAGGGTGGGATGAGGGGGGAACCTCTCTATGGTCCTTCCAGGAGCATATCTGGTCATTGGCCACCTCTCCCCATCCTTTCCTCTTCCCAGCCTGACAAGGTTACTTCTTCGGTTGCCATCCAGGGGTCTGCTTTGATTGCGTTCATTCTGCTGCTTGTTCCCCTCCTTATGTTGTGAAGGTTATAAAATGAAAACCCAGTGAAGGGTGACAGATTGCAAGCAGAGAATTTCTGGATGCTTAATGCAAATTACCCACTTCCTGGCACATCCAATATGCAGATTGTCTCCCTCCCCCTTTAAAGGAAAAAAAAATCCCCTCTCCTATGAGTTGGTGAGTTGTTAGTACTGAATATCAAATACTATCAAGACGGCTTTTAACATGTCACGCTCCGCTTCCCGACACATAATGAATCAGCGGGAAAGGAGATTTCTATAGGGAAAAAGTGCCTTATGAAAGGAAGGTTAATAAACACACGCACCAGTTCTCCCCAGCCCCCACCCCTCCTTCCATCCCTCCACCCTTCCTTAAGAGCTACAAAAGTAAAACTGGTTTAAAAGTACATTTGATTAAATTTAAGGTCGTAACCCACAAAGGAGGGGGGGGGAACACAGAGGAAGATGAAAGGGAATTTCCAGTTTAAAAATAAAACAAAACAAAACACCTCCTGAATGACAGGGGAACAGACTTGCCAATCATTTTCACTTCAACACAGAGAGCTGGCGCTGGCAGAGAACTTGCCTTTGGAGCATTTCCTGGGGTGATGCCCCGGCAAATCTCAGCTTCCTGGTTACCAGCTGCTGATTGGGCATCCTGAGAGGAACATGGTCCCAACATCCCCCTCTTCCCAGGGCACCCCTCTCATCCCTGTCTGCTAAACATCATTAGTAGACTGGGGTGGGGAAGACAAGCCGAGGTCCAAATCCACCTTGACTGAGGATGGTGGGGGAAGATGGGAAGAGAAGATGGTGCTGGGAGCCATTGGTAGTTAGGACCCACTGTTCTTTTCCCTGGTAGCCCAGCAGTGCTCTCTTGTGAAAAGTGCACTGGAGGCAGAATCCAGAGCCATGGGTTTGAATCCTGCCTCCAAGACACCCCCGTTGTGATGTCAAAACTCGGCTTCCCTATTTGTAATTTCTTTTTTTGTCTGAAGCTGCAGTTTCATTGGTATAGGGCAGAGGTTTCTAACATATAACACTCTAGAGTGCAGCCTGAACCAGATTTAAAATGCAATTGGGAAATATTTGATAAAATAAATAAAAATGCAACAGGACATTTGTTGCTCACTTGTGTCTGACTCTCTGTGGCCCCATTTGGGGTTTTCTTGGCAAAGATACTGGAGTGGTTGGCCATTTCCTTCTCCAGCTCATCTTATAGATGAGGAATTTACGATAAACAGGGTGAAGTGACTTGCTCAGGGTCACACAGCTAGGAAGTATCTCAGGGTGGATTTGAACTCGGACCTTCTGACTGGAGTCCACACTCTATCCATTGTACCTCCTAGCTTTCACATTTCAGGGTTAGAGGTGTGGCAATCTGTGACCTGGGAAATCCCACACAACATTTTTTTGGTCCTCTCTTTGTACCAGAGAAGTTTAATTTTTTTCTTTTTTAAAATGGGGTATTTACAGTACCTTATTGTCAAATTTGGGATATGTATTTGATCCCAGGCTCCTTGTTGTCTTCAGTGTATCATCTGAGGCTTCTGCAAAACTCTCCCTCCCCTAATTCCCATTTAATTTCTTATGCCAACCCATGATCTGTCAAAATTATGGAGAAGGGGATGACTGAACTCTGTAATCCAGGAACAACGGCCTCCTTGTTGTTTCCCACATAGAATACTCCATCTCCTGTCTCTGGGCATTTTCTCTGGCTGTTCTCCTCCTCATCTCTACCCCTGACTTTCTCCAGATCCTGGTTAAGATCCCTCATTTTGCAAGTAATCCTTCTCAGTGCCTCAGTCAATAAACATTTATTAAGTTCATACTATGTGCCAGCCACTGTGCTGAGCTCCTCCTTAATTTTAGGGTCTTCCCTCTGAACATCCCAGGATCACAGGGCCAGTATCTATTAGAAGAAGGGCTTGAATTATTATTAATTAATACACATTACTTTGTGGTTCACTTCTCAGTAATTTATATTCACTTATCCGAATAGTTTTCCCTGTCCCCAACAAGCACAATTCTAGACACACAGCAGGTATTTAATAAATGCTTACTCATCGACTGATTGAGTAGAATGTAAGCTCCCTGAGGACGGGAATTATTTCCATTAAAAAGTATTTGTATCTTTTATACCAGACATGAATGAGTAGGCACTTGTTGAAATGAATTTGTAATACAACATAGCCTCATGCTCCAAGGGACTTTTGGGAGAGCTGAGAGAACTCAAGTGGAAAGAGATACCGTAAGTAAGATTGGGTTTGGATTTCCTTTGAGAAGTCTTTCTGCCACTGCATCCAGAGCAACTGGGGCAGTGAGTAGAGTGCCAGGTCTGGAATCAGGAACACTTGAATTCAAATCTGGCTTTTGACACGTATTATCTGTGTGACATTGGCCAGATCACTTCACCTGTTTGCCTTAGTTCCTTTATCTATAAAATGGGGACAATAATAGCACTTACCTCTTAAAAAATAGCACTTTTAGGATTATTTTGAAGATCAAATGTTATCATTGTAAAGTGCTTTACATAGTGTCTGACACATATATAAGCATACTAGTATTATTGTCATTATTAATAAAAATACTCATTAACCCTGGTTACCTGAAAAATCAGAATTGGAAATAAGGATTTCTGGTTGCTCAGATGATAGGTGTATGATCTTTTGGGGGTGGAGTGGGGATGGCATGGAGCTGTTTGTGATGAATTGGAGCCAGGGCTCACAGCGAACCCAAATAATGATTTTGGAAGGAAGGGCACTAAAAATGTGCAGTGAGGGCAAGGAGGAATCAGGAAAAGCTTCATGTAGAAGGCAGCCATGGAACTGAACCTTGAAAGAAACCAGGAATTCTAAGAGGTGGGCAGTGAGGAAGCAGTTCTTTCCAGGCACTGGCCAGTCCTAAGGCAGAAAAGAACTAGTCCTATGTGGAAAATGGAGAGGAAGCCAGTGTGACTGCATGGGAGAATGAGAGTTGGGAATAATGTGTAAGAAAACTGGAAAAGCAGGAAGAGGCCGGGTTGTGAAGAGATTTAATTATAAGGATTTTCTTTGGTAGCAGAGGCAGTAAGGTAGCACTGGAGTTTACTGAGCAGGGTGAGGAGCATGACGTGATCAGATGTAGACTTGAGGAAAATGACTCTGGGGATGGTGGGAGGGGGCAGATTGCACTGGGGAGAGGCTGAGGCAGGGAGACCAGCTGGGAGGATATGGCTGTCTTCCTTGGGAGTGGCGGGGAAGACCTGAATCCAGCTGGTGGCTGTGTGAGTGGAGAAGGAGAGGAATACAAGAGATTTTGTGCAGAGAGAAGTGACACTGTTTGCGGCTGGCTGAGGAGCAAGGAGGAGAGGGAGACCCCGAGATTAGGAACCTCGGGGATGGGATGGTTGGTGGGCTGAGTGACAGGGAAGTTTGGAAGATGGAAAAGACAATGGGTTAGAGACCCCCTTGGCTTGTCTAGTTCACAATACTGAAGGCAGGAGGCAGCTGGTGATGGGAGGCTGGAGCTCCGGAGAGAGACTTGGGCTGCATCTGTAGCTCTGGGAAGCATCAGCGTAGAGGTGGGGATTTCACCCTTAGGAAATTTCATCCAGAGAGGAATTGTGCTGATAAATGAGAAGAGGTCCCTAGAAACGGCTGGCGGCTGGGAGTGGGGTGATGGGGACCTGCCAAGGTCGGGCAGCTTTCCTTCAGCTGGGCTCTGGAAACAAGAGTGGAGCTCCTGGCTCTCCATGGTTGCTGGCTTCCTGACTGGGGTCCCTTCTCCTCTGACTTTGTCTGGGCTGCCCTTCCCACCACTTTTAGCCTGTCGAATCCCTCTTTGTCCTTTAAAACCCCGCTGCCTCCTAACAATTTCAGTCAGATGGTAGGTGGAGGTGAAGGTGGTGAGTTCCCCATCCTTGAAGGTCTTCAATCAGTGGCTGGATGACTGCTTCTTGGGGATGCTGAAGAGAGGATTCTTGCTTAGCACTGATGGACATGATGGTCTCTGAAATCTCTTGTAAATTATGAGGTTCTCCGAATCTGTGCAGAAAGATCATTTCTAAGGGACCAGGGGTGGGGCTGATCTGTGATTTCATTGGTAGAGAGTTTGGGAATCCAAGGTTGTGACCTCTCAGGTGTATGAGGGACTGAATTTGAATCTGGTCTTTCTGCCTCCAGGTCTAACAGGCTATTTACTGCTCCACATTGTACAAGGAGAACTGAGCTTTCTCACCATCCAGGTTGGGGGGCGGTCATATGGTTAAGGGATCAAAGGAGATGAGGATTCCATCTTCCTCCTTAGGTGGGAGGTCTCCTCCCTCTGGCGGCTGTCTTGGGAGGAGCCCCAGAAGCACAATGTCTCCAGTCACCGTAAATGTCACTCAACAAATACCTATGGCAATCGATCCCAGGCCAGGCACATTGTAAGCCAAGAAACTGGGCACGGGGAAGGCAGTTCACTGTTCCTTCATTTGGTCAGTTTTCCCTATCAGCTCCTTTCTGAGGTTCCATCAGACTGTAAACCCACAATCTTTGCATTTGCTTTTTTGTTTGGTGCTTTTCCCTCAAATCAGCCATTACCTTAAAATCCCATTATTTTTGAAGTGAGGGACTGAAGGGGACAGCTCCTCAGCTTCCCTAGGACCTTATGAGAGCTGAAGAGCTAATACTTTCCAGAACCCTGTGGGCATTGGGTGGCAGTGGCCAAGCTCAATTGAGCATGCACTCTCTTTTGGCCTTTATTTCTAAGCTCAAAAAACAGCAATGTATCCTTTTGTCTCTTCAGAGAGAAACAGTGAAAAAAAGGAGAGAGGAGGGGGAAGAAGGAAAAGGAAATGGAGGAAAGAGAGACAGAAAAAAGGAAGATAGACCTAGAGATAGAGATAGAGATAGAGAGAGGGAGAGATAGAGACAGAGAAAGATGGAGGGAGTGAGGGAGGAAGGGAGGGAAAGAGACAGACAGACAAAGAAATGGGAGACATTGAGAGAAAAGTAAAGACAGATACAGGGAGAGAGAGAGAAGGAGAGAGAGAAACAGAGACAGACAGAGACAGAGAGACAGAGAAATGGGAGAGATTGAGAGAGAGACAAGAGAGAAAGATGAGAGATAGGAGAGAGACAGAGAAAGAGAGACACAGAGAGAGACAGAGACAGAGAGAGATAGAGAATGAGAGACAGAAAGAGAAACAGAGAGAGACAGAGAGAGATAGAAACAGAGAGACAGACATACAGAGACAGAGAGAGTCAGAAAGAACCAAACAGACAAAAGAGAGAGAGGCAGAGACAGAGAGATAAGAGAGATGAGATTGAGAGAGAGAAACAGATGATAAAGAAAATGAGAGAGATTGAGAGAGAGATAAAGACAAAGACAGAAAAGAGAGAGGAGAGAGAACGAGACAGAGAAATGAGAGAGATTGAGAGAGAGACAGAGAGACAAGGAGAGAAAAGGAGACAGAGACAGAAAGAGACAGAGACAGAGAGATAGAGAGAGATAAGAGAGAGAGAGACAGAGAGAGAGGAGACAGAGACAGAGAGACAGAGAGAAAGAGGAGAGAGAAGGAGAGAGAGGGAAAGAGAGAGAGGGAGAGAGAGAGACAGAGAGAGAGAGAGAGACACAGAGAGAGAGAGACAGAGAGATAGAGAGACAGAGACAGACAGATGAGAGAGAAGGCCATGCTTATATCTCATAGGTCTTTAACAGTTTATTAAGTGAGAGTGACTTTTGTTGCTAAAGAGCCCCATCTCACTGGGCTGTGGACAGCCTGGGGCTTCCTGCCTCTCCAGCCCTCCCCTCCTTAGTGAGGGAACCGTTCCTAACAGTGACAAGTGCCCATCAATGGGGTGCACAGCAAGGCCGCTGTCACCGGAGGTCATGGAGCAGAGGTCCTTCCAGGCCTGGGGCTCTTGGGGAGAACAGAACCAATGACTTCTTTGTTCCCTGAAAATGCTTTCTCCCACTCAGAGAGAAAGACATGATGGACAGTGGTGGGTCCCGTGGAGCAGCCAGAATACTAACCATAACTAATATTTATACAGTGCCTACTAAGTGCCAGCCTCCAGACTAAGCACTCTGCAGTCATTACCTCAGTAGATCTCACAACAACCCTGGGAGAGAGGTGCTAGTGTGATCCCCATTTTTCAGATGGAGAAACTGGGGCACACAGGGGGGATGTGCCTGAGGCTTCCATCCACTGCCATCTCGCCTGCTTTCCAACGGCCTTAACCGTGAGTTAGACAGTACAGAGTGATGGGTACCTGGCACCTGGGACGAACAGGACCAGCAAGGAGCTTCCTTCCTCCTGCCCAGTTTTGTGGCTCACACTGGGCCTGGCCTGGGATTGTGGCCCCAGGTGTCGAGTGACATTTATGGGACTGCCCTGGTGCTTCTGGGCCTCCTTGGAGGCAGCAGTCAGAGGGAGGAGACCTCCCCGGAAGGAGGAAGATGGGATTCCCATCCCCTTTGCTCTAAGACAAGGAGGTGCCAGGGCTGGGGTTGGCACCTGGGGCCTTGGGTGCCTGGGCTGTTCCTCTTTCCAGCGACCATGAGAAATCCTGGTGAGGCAAGGAAGACCATTGCGCTTCCTGGGGAAGGGGGAGAGGAAGTTTCCCCCAGCCCAGCTCTGAACAAGGGCTAATTGCCTTCGGTTTTAGTCATAATCTGGTGTAGAGAGATCTGAAATAATGCAGTGGAGCAGCGAGGAGAAGGGAAATGCCTCGAGACTGACTGGCTGTGTGACCACAGGCCCACTGACTAACCAGTTTGAGCCTCTGTGGTCTCTTCTTCCTCAAAAGAGAATCACTGGATCCTAGACCCAGAGCTGGGTAACACCACCAGAGTCCATCTAGTTCTCATTCTACAGATGGGGAAACTGAGGCCCAAGGAGGTGGAATCATTTACCCTGCCACATTTTCATACCTGCAATACCTACCTCCAGCATGCTGGGCAGACTCCCTGTAGCCAAGTTGAGGGGGGGACAAGGACAAGGGTCGCAGGGGATGAATGGCAATCTGTGTCACTGCAGAAAACACCCACAAGGATAAGATACCCTGGGTCACCTAAGGCTTAGGGCTGGGGGATTAAATGAGCTCACATCTGTCCATGTGAACCTTACAGCACCACGATAACATCACTCATTATTACCTCAAATATTTTCAGTACTAGAACTCCAGCAGCCCGGCTAAAGAGACAACAGCCTAAGATTGGAGGGCTGCTTGTTGGGGGACAATAGGGCATGAGTTCTTAAGCCAGGGTTCATGCCTTCCCAAAGGCTCTGTGGGTAAGTTTCAGGGATCCATGGATTTCCATTGGAAAGCAGTCACAGCTTTAATTTTGCTAACTTCTAACAGAAATTTGGCATTTGTCTCAGTTATGAATGTAAGCCACAAAGATGCTTGGAGAAGGGGTCCATGAGCTCCACCAGATTGCCAAGGACGTTGGGTTGGGACGGGGGGTCTCTGATACACATAAAGGGAAGAATCTCTGTTATAGAGAGTGCCCCCGGTCACATTTAGGTTGTACCTGATGACTTCTGAAATTCTAGGGTCCCCAAGATTCTTTCCTCGGTCCTCTCCTAATCACATTTGCCCCTGTGACTTTAACATTCGGTGCCCAATCTATACGTCCAGCTCCAGTCTCTCCCTTGAGATTCAGTCCTATTTCATCAATTGCCCATTGGACATTTCAAACTGATTATCCTGGAGCTATCTCCAACTCAACATGTCCAGAATTGAACTCATTGTTTTCTCCCTAATATCCCCTTCTCCTCTGAATTTCCCTGTTTCTGTCAAAGGTACCACTGTCTTTCCAGGCTTGTGGATCACAATATCATCCTTATCCATGAGTTCTCATTCTTACCCTGTATATCTCATTGGTTGCCAAATTTTGCCATTTCTACATTCACAATATAGGTAATTCAGTGCTGGACCTGGAGTCAGGAGGACTCATCTCCCCGAGTTCAAGTCCAGCCTCAGACACTTCCTAGCTGGGTGACTCTGGGAAAGCCATTTCATTCTGTTTGCCTCAGTTTTTTCATCTATAAAATGGGGATAATGCCAGCATCTACTTCTCAGGGTTGCTGTGAGGACCAGATGAGCTCATATTTATAAAGCTTATGTTTATCAATGCAATCTATTATTATAATCACTGTTGCTGTCGTTGCTATTGTTACCCTTTGCATCTGACATCTTCTGTCCACTCATATGGCTACCTAGTTCAGGTCCCCATTATATACCAACCAGATTATTCTAACAACTTTCTTGTTGGTCTCCCTTCAAGGGTTTCCCTACTCCATGCTGTTGCCAAAGTGATTTTTCCATAAGGATAGTTCTGACCATGTCACTCTCCTAAGTGACAAACTCTAATAACTCCCCATTGCCTCAACTATGGGAGAAATTAGCCTTTCATGTGTGCATTCTGGACCCCGTTGGCAGTATCTGGTGAAATCTATGGTCCCTTCTCAGAATCCTGTTTTAAATAAAATAAAATACATAAGATGACAAAAGAAACTAGTAATATTGGAATACAATCATCAAAATAGTATATTAAAAAAATCCAAGCTCATGGATCCCAGGTCAAAACCTTCTTATCTAGAATCAAATATAAGACCCTCTCTTTAGTTTTTAAAGTCCTTCACAACATGGTCTCACCATATCTTTCCAGCTTCCTTAGATAATAGTTTCCCTCCCACCATCGATGATTCAGTCAAACTGGCCTCTCTTCTTCCCACATGACACTCCATCTCCCATCTCCACACCTTTGCCCTGGCTGTCCCCTCTACCTGGGATGCCTTCTTCCCTTACTTCTGCCTTGTTCAGTCCCTGGTTTCTATAAGCAGCACCTTCAACATGACCCTTTCCTGCTGCTCCTCTCCCTAACAGTTATTACTCTTCCTCCCCAATTACCTTGTATGGAATGGCATTATATTTATTCAGAATTATGCTGCACACACATGTACACATGTATTATACATGTACAAACATATATACTCACATATGTATGTGTGTATAAATGTATAAAAGTATATAAATTGCATGTGTCTATCTATCAACTTTCCCAACTGAAATGGAGGCTACTTGCAAGTGGAGGCTGATTCATTCCCTGTATCTGCATTTAGCAGGGGGACTGACACATAGAAGTTACTCAGTAAATGCTTGTTGATTGACTGACTGATTCCAAGTCTCTAGCCTCCTTGTGGGCTGGCTCCAGAAGCTGAGGAAGGGTGGAATCCCACCTCAGGCAACTCCCAAAATCATGGTGCTTGAATGAGCCTCTTGAGGAGAAGCCCGGGGCAGGGGAGAGAATGGTGGATGGATCATCTGGGTGAACTTGGGCCCAATATTCATCTCTAAAAGGAGGAGGTTTGTACCAGGGTTTCTGTGAGGTCATAGGATCTATGATCAATGATCTATATGATATGACACAGGGATAAAGTTTAGGAAAGGAGACCCCCAGCTGAGAGTTGTAAGGATGGACCATCCTTGGGGCCTTGGGAGATGTTGCAATGCAGTGGGAAATTCAGCAGACTAGGTGTGGGAAAACCCGGGTTCTAATCTCAGCCTTCGTCACCCGTCATTCAGCAAATATTCCTTAAGTATCTGCTATGTGACAGACAGCGTTCTAGGTGCTGGGCGTAGAAAGGGAGAAAACGGGATAGAACCTGCCCTCAGCTTCTTCTCAGCTAGGAGAGGCTACCAACTCATGGATGGGTACATACATGCCCGTATGGGACTGTGCAGAATATGGAATACTTTAT
The DNA here is from genome assembly GCA_023553655.1 of Myrmecobius fasciatus. Taxonomy (NCBI): domain Eukaryota; kingdom Metazoa; phylum Chordata; class Mammalia; order Dasyuromorphia; family Myrmecobiidae; genus Myrmecobius; species Myrmecobius fasciatus. The sequence goes on from JAJPUD010025864.1 coordinate 16,382, forward strand.
AGTAGAATTCTATATAACACATATATTACAATAGAATAAATGTAATCGGACATAGAATATAATATAGAAAAATGAGAAATAGAATGAAATATAGAAAATTAATGCTAGATAGTGAGGAAGGGGGAAGGTACTAGTAGCTGAGGGATCAAAAAAGACCTCATGCTGATTATCTCCAATTTATCCTGCATGTAACTGCATATGTTGTCTTCCCCATGAAAATGTCAGCTTCTTGGGAACAAGGAATGGTTTTTGCATTTCTGTATGTCTCCAGGGTTTATAGCACAGTGCCTGGTATATAATAGGCACTTAATAAATGCTTGTTGACTAATATAGAAGGTGGTGTGTGAGCCAAGCTGCAGAGGAAGCTAGGGATCCTAAGGGGCCACTGACTTCTGCTTTCTTGCAGACCTCAGTTTCCTTACCTGTAAAATGAGACAGTTGGACTTGATAGACCCCCCCCCCCCCAAGTCCTTATTCCAACTGGTCCCTGGAGATGCTGGAAAGAAAACTGGACTAAGGGCTGAAGAGCATGTTTCCACTGAGGATCTTGGGAAGAGATGGGGACTCACCTAACAGGTTTGACTCTTGTGTTCCTGGGTGAGGGGGACCACTGGGAAGAGGTTGTGACAGAAGGGACAGAGATGGCCAGATCAGGGTCCTCCCACCATGGGCTCGCCACGCCTTTCTTTGTTCCGGTTCCTCATTTCCCTGGGTTGGTGGGGGAAACAGCAGGGGGGCTGG
>JAJPUD010025865.1:0-17118 GCA_023553655.1 Myrmecobius fasciatus
GAATCCCTGTAGAACATATGACCTGGGCTCTCAAGAAAGGGGAGAGAACAGATGGGAGAAACTCTGATTTCTTTTCTCTGGGTTCAAAAGACATAATCTGAAAGACTCAAGGATAATCATCTTTATCTCTTGTTCTTGGCCAACCCAAAGACATTCCCCCCCCCCCCCATGTCTCTAAGACTTTAAGTAATGGAGCAGACATGGAGAAAAATTGGAAGTTACAGATGTATAGGGGAAGCTGACTCCTGAAGATGTCTAGCTTGTCTCTCTAGAGACTTTCTTCTTGTGGAGATCAGAGCTTTTTCCTTGGTTTGAGTTGAGATTTCATCTCAGCAAAGAGGTCATTCATTTTTGTGTATTTTTTGCTATATTCTAATCTGTAAACTCCAATGTCTTTTTGTACTTTTGCTTGGATAAATGATTCAACTAGTTATTCACTATTTGTGATGGTCTTGTATAAATAGCATTTGTTGGGAAATAGTTAATCTGACTAGTGTAAAGTAAAAGATAACGATCAGGTCAGCATCTCTTATGGGCCAAACTTATATGCCAAGGCCAGCAATATATAAACGAAGCAAATACATATAATTCTAGTCCAGTGTTCCCCTTGAATGCTGGAGAAAAGCATGCTCAGTTTTTGGCACTCCTGAGAAGTGACTTTCCCCTTTCTCCCCATCACAACCTTTATTCTGCCGTAGGTCCTACCGTTCGGTGCAAGCTCTTTCCCAGGCTCTTTTCCTTTCCTTAGAGACAGATGACACCTCAGATAACACCTATCCAGGCCTCTCAATAGCTGCATCTATTCATTTAGATAACTATGTGGAATATATATCTTATATGAGTACATATCTTTGTGGTATTGGCTGGAATGGTTTGGAATCATTTATCTGATGGAGAAAAGGGGGGAAAAGAAGGTGGGCTGGAATATCTTTGGGAAATTGTGAGGTTATTTGAATAATTCCAGGCTCCCTCCTGAAACAAAAACCTGGTAGATAGACCCCCCCAAATATTCCAGTGGTATCCTCAAGCAGTCAAGTAGAAAGACCCTTGAAAATCCATTGTGTAAATTCCCTAAGGTGAATTATGGGAAATTGTGGATGAGAGTTATTTAGGAATGGATGTCATGGTCTGCATTGTTAGGGAGAATATCCACATTGATGTGAATATGAATATGGTATGAATCCATTAGGGTATTAGAGTATCTGTTACATAACAATTGACAACAAGAGAGGCATTGTTACAGGGTGAATAGAAAGCCTACTTTGCAATCAATAAGACCTGGATTTAAGTTCCATCTTGACACATACTGACTGTGTGACCCTTAACCTTTCTTAAGACTTAATCTCCAGAGCAGATGCTCACTTGCATTGGTAAAGAGAGATTCCTTATTGGAAGTTACCCAATACCAAGAAATCACAAGTCCTGATAAAATAAAAATTTTAAAAAGTAACTTATTTAGTTTAAAAAATTAAAAAAAAAAACAACCAACATCATTTAGGAAGTTTGGTCAAAGTATACAGACTAACTGTATACTAACATTAAATCTATTCTCAGTTTCTATTCAAGAATATTAAAATGTTTATTTTGTTTGTCAATAGATAAGAAGATCGGAAAAAGTACTAGAAAGGAATCTTCAGGGGTCAACTAGTCCAGACCTCTGCCTCCAGGCATCAATACACTTAAACTACCCAGGACTGGAGATTACCTGGACTGTTTTTAAAGGACTCTGGGGATGGGGATTTCATGACCCCTGTCAGTAACCTGTATTAATGCTTAATCATCCACACCATTCAGAAACTCTTCCTCATGTTGAGCTTAAGTCTCTTTGGCTACAATTTGAATCCATTTCCTCCTGATCTGTCTTCTGTAGAGCTAGACAGCAACTGTCTATGATTCTCCATAAAATAACCCTTTAAAGAGTGGAAGCCAGTTATTAGAGAGTCTGTGATATTTAACTCTGCAAACTAAATATTGTAACACCTTAATTGTTTCTTCAATGGCTCCCCTTTTTTTGGTTTTGGTTCCCCACCCCCAATCTCTTATTACAGGAATGAGATGATTCTATATTTGAAATCAGAATTTTTTTTTAAAGTATCACCACCATACAAAATTAAACTCCTTTATCCACGAAAGTCATTGGGAGACTGAAGCTGGCATTCAACATGCCAATGAGTTATTTATATAATTTGTTTTGGCAGGATGTCTGAAGTTATCTGCCTGGAATTATGAGCCAGGATAATCATTAACCTAGAAGAAGAAAATAGGAAAACAATATTAATTGACTTCCTTTGGTAACAGAGAGATCTGACAACATACTGCTAGATGTTTTTCATACTTTATTAAGAAATGGGTGGGAAAAAACACATTAATGTAACAAGTCATCACTCAGATTTAAATTATATTTCTTTCAATTTCATAACCCTTCAAATCTATTTGAAATTAAAAGAAAACTTTTTCTTCTCATCAAGTTACAAAGGCAATATATACTAAAATTATGTTGTAAAGGGCAAAAATTTACTCTAAAGTTGAAAAATATCTGAACTTCTGAGACAGGTAATTTCTCTCAGATGAGAAAACTCCCTCTACCAATGCAGATATACATCTGCTCTGAAACTTTTATTCTTATAAAGTTACTAGGTAACACTGAGATATTGGGTGATTTGCCCAGCATCATACAACCTAAATAGGCAGGACTTGGACCCAGGACTTCCTAATCCTGAAGCTGACTTTCTATTCACTTGTCTCTTCTGTCATCCCTATTATCTCACTTATTTTTAATATCAAATTACTTCTCTCCTGCCTACAAAAATGCCCATGTCTCCCCCATCCTGAAAAAAATCCTGGTTTGATCCATCCATCCTGCTAGAGTTCCATATCTTTTCTATCTTTGATGGCTAGATTTCTTGAGAATCCTTTTTCTATCACTTTTCTGAAGTCTACAATCTGGTTACTAACCTTATTATTCAACCAAAACTGCCTTTTCCAAAATTATCATTGATCTCTTAATTGAAAAATCTAATAGCCTTCTCTCAGTTCTCATCCTTCTTCACCTTTCTCTAGTCTTTGTTGCTTTCCATCACTCTCATCTCTTTGATAATCTCATCTTTGAGACTTTGTGACACTATTCCCTCCTGGCTTTTCTCCTCCCTCTCTGACAGCTCCTTCTCTGTCTCCTTTGCAGGATCCTCATCCACATCATTCCTGTTAATCTTGGGTTTTCCCTCAGGGCCTTGTCCTGGGCCATCTTCTCTTTTCTCTTTATGCTATTTTATGTGATTATCTTTAAATTTAAATTATCATCTCTATGCAGATCTACTTGGCCAGCCCTACCCTCTCCTTCTGATCTCATTTCTGCATCTCCAACCACCCAAAATACATCTTAAACTGGAAAATCCCTTAGAAAGATTAAACACAATCAAAAAAATCAAGCTCATTGTCTTCAACATCACCCCAAGCCCAGACTCCATCTACCCCTCTTCTTAATTTTCCTATTGTTGTTGACTATACCACCATCTTCCTATTCACCTAGGAATTTTGGAGAATATTAGGAGAATGACCATGAACTTGATGAAAGATCTTGAGTTCTCCAGTCTCTGCATCTCTAAATATCCACCATGCTAAATGAGGACTAGCTGGAGTTCCTGGACATATTTAGAGACCAGAAGGTTTAGCAAGGATAGATAATTGAAAGTCTGTTGAGTGGAAGAAGGATTATATCTTTTATACTTGACTTCAGAGTTAGAAGCAATGGAGAGAGTGTAGGGAGGCATCTTTAGAACTGAAAGAAAAGGAAAAAAAAAGATGTATTACTACTAAAGGATATTTAAAATTGAAAAGGTTATTTCAGGGGATCAAGAGCTCCCTCTTATTAGGCCTTTTTATTCAAAAGGTGAACAAGTACTGACTGGAGTCAGAGGACCTGGAGTCAGATCTTGCTTCTGATGTACAACCAGGAGACCCAAATCAGTGGATCACAGAACATATGGAGGGTGGGGAAAAGGAAGGTGTCAAATGAAAAGGGCAGGAGAGAGTGATAACAAAGTGCTTTAAACACTGGAGGGCTTTATTCTTGATCCTGGAGATGACAAGAACTGTGTAACCTCCAGCAAGCTACTTATTCTGTTTATCTGTAAAATGGGGGATGGTTATGGACTAGATGGTCTCTGAGATCCCTTTCATCTATAGAGCTATGATCCTATGAATTCTTGCTTTTTATAGGGGGGAACTGCATGGTTGTGGGGTCTCTTTCAACTACAAGACTGTGATTTACATTTCCAAATTTGGAGTTTCAGATACAAGTTGCTTCTGCTTTATACTCCCTGACCACTTTAAATATCCTTTATCTAGTCCAGAGATATAGTTAAGTAAACCAGGAATATTTAAAGGAGACTCTACTAGGTGCCTGCCCATGACATGTATAGGTGGGATACTATGATTTTAATTTAAAAATGAGGGGAGCATTATAAAATTTGGTTAGCCTTATATCCAATACTAGTTAGCATTGGCTTTGACACTGGTAAGACCTGGCTACATTTCAGGACTTTCTAACTGATGATTAGGGCATCATGTTTGTACTACTTGTATTGCTATTTACTTGACTCTGAATGTGGGTCTGAGTGAGGAGATTTGGAACAATCTCCTGTGGGAAAGTGGGGTTAGGGAGGGCAGGTGTGGATTGTATAGTTTGACCCATTGGAATGATATCTAGTAATGAAAAATAAATTGTGAGTTGTAAACATTTATAACAATTAAATGATTTATTTATATGTGATATGTGACAGAGCATGGTTTTTGTTTTGAATTCAATCAGAGAAAATAAGGGCCATATTATGTTGGTTTCCAGACTCATAGAATGCTAGATCACATGGGGATCTCTCCCTTCTTTGTACAGATGAGAAAAATAAGGTACAGGAAGGTCACACAAATGGAAGAAAAGCCAAGGTTGACCTAAGGCTCTCATTCCTTCTACTTCATCATATACTTTATTATCCACTCAGAAATTGCATAATGCTTAGGTTCATGCCGTAATTATAGAATTTAAAGGGGGAGACTCATGAAAAGCTAGGGTAGTTTTGAAAGGCAGAGATATATAGGCTATCTGTCACTATCTGGTGGGTGTTGTGGTGATGGACTCCCTGCTTTCTGCTAAGCTTATATTAGCCACATGGTGGCGTTCAATTTTTCAACCAAACCAACTCAAAGACCAACTAACAATTCCAATGTCGTAGCACACAATGATTAAATATCATAGAATCTTGAATTGTCAATGCACAAGTGTCAAGTATGTGTTATTCTTTCCAGAGCATTCTCATAAGGGCTTGTGCTTAGAGATGAAGATGCAAGTTCCATAGTGGGTGAGGGAACTCATCACCATACTACCACTATTGTTTGAAGTGTGCTTTTCCATATGAATTGCCACTTTCTAAGAAATTCTAAAAGCCTGGAAAGGAATCAAAACTGTTACTGTTCAAGCTTTTCCTTGCCAAAAGCTGTTGTTCTAAAAGGGCCTCCTAGAAGATCCTCATCTTTAGAAGAAGAGAAAATTGATATCAATAAGTCCAAGAAATACAAGATCAGTAGTGATCAATAGTGATAGATAAGACCTTTCTGAAATATCTATTACTACCCTTCAAGAGAAGATTATATGCTTTGGTCCTTTGCTCTCCCCAAGTCCAATAAACATTGACCATTTGATATCAAGTATGGAGATATCCTGACACTATTAAGTTTACATAACAAGAAGGGTATATCAGCAGCAGATACAAATATCAAGGTCATATATATGGCCTTCATTTCACAAAAATGTCAATTTAACTTCAAGCATTAGGCCTTGTTGAGGCCACTCAAAATTTTTAAAAAGATTGATCTTTAGAGAAACTAACTTCTTGTTTTAAATTTTTTCACATTATGTGGTAGGTGAAAAAATAGAAAACACAAATTGTGTAGGGATAGGAATAAAATCTTTACTAAGCACTTACTATAGGCAAAGCACCCTGCAAAGTGCTGGATAGAAAAATGATGGGGTAATGATGGATGGATGGGGAAATGTTCAGAGGTCTTAAATTTTATAATCAAAATCTAAATCACTTCACAAAATCAAGCAACAAATATTTATTGAGTTTTGGGGAGATCATATATTTAGAATTGGAATGAATTTTAGATGTCATCTAGTGCTCTTTGCTTCTGCAGTCTGCTTTGTCTCAACTTTGAGTTATTTAAGGGAATCTTTGTTTCCTTAAGCATCTAGGTAGCATTGTGGATAGAACACTGGGTCTCTGATGAATAAGAATTGAGTTCAAATCCAACTTCAGGTACTTATTAGCTATATGAGCCTGGACAAGTCACTTAACTATTTGCCTCAGTTTTCTCATCTATAAAGATGAGTTGGAAAAGGAAATGGCAAAAAAAACCTCCAAGAAAACCCTGAATTTTGGTCAGGAATAGTTCGATACAACTGAACAACAAAAATATGTGTGGTCCCTGCCCCTGAGGGTTTTATAATCTTGTTGGACAAATAAAGTTGACACAACTGGTCAGACCACATCTGGATTATTATGTTCATTTTGGGATTGACTAAGTCAAATAACACTTATTAATTATGTATCAGGTGCCAGGTAATGTGTTAAGCCCTGGGGGAATCAGAGTAAATTAAAATCAGTCCCTGCTCTCAAGGAACTCACTCACTGTCTAATGAAGGGAAACAGCATGCAATCAACTATGTACAAATAAGATAAAAATAGGGTAAATTGGAAGTAATAGGCAGAGGGAAGGTAATAGCATTAAAGGGGATTGGGAAAACTTCAAAAAAGGTGGAACTTTGGCAGAGACTTTCAGGAAGCTAGGGAGGGGGTGGAGAAGAGAAGAACTTTGCAGATTTGGGAGACAAGCAGTGAAAATTCTAGAAATGTCACATTTTTGGAAGGACATTGATAATGACAGAGAATAAAGAGGATATCCAGGGTGGTAAGATGATTGGAGACTAACAAAAAGAAATGAGAATATTTAGAAGAGAAGACTGGGGAGAACATGGTAAGCCATCTTCAAATGGAAAAGAGAGATCAGGCTTGTTTTGCTTGAATACAAGGGGATGGAACTAGGAGCAGTGGGTCAATATTAGAGATTTAGTCTTATTATAAGGAAAAAATCTCCCAACAAATTAGAATTATGTCAAAGTATGATGTGCTTCCTTGGCAGGTAGTGGTTTCTCTTTTGCTGAACATTCTCAAGTGGATGTAGTCTAGCCTCTTGGCAGTTATGTTGCAGAGGAAATTTTTGTTCAATTGTGGGTTGCTCAAGACGCTATCTGTTGGTATCCTTTTTATCTCTGAGATTTTCTAATGTCTTTTTAATGGCAGGCAGTACCAACTTTCAGTTCTGCATCTCCAGTAAGGAAATATATAATCAACAGAGATCAAAACCAATATAGTAATGCTATATTGGCAGGTGGGTACAGTGGATAGAGAGCTGGGTTCAAATTCTATCTGTGACACATTCTTTGTGATCCTGGGCAAATCATTCAATTTCTGTGTCCCCAGACAACTCCCTGAGATGGCAAATTGTAAAACTGTTATTGCCTCTCTGCTAAGATAGGAAGAATGTCTTGTCCAAACAAGCAAACAAAAAGCTTCAGTAAAACTATAGGAATGTGTGTATATGTATATGTATGTGTGGGTATGTGTTTGAAAGAATATACACAAACCCCATAAAGTTAAAGATTAGATCAAAGAAACTGAATTTGAAAATAAAGAATGTAGGAGTAAATTACTTTCCTGGAAGTTAAAGCATAATTTCATTACAGGAATAAGAAATGAGGGAGAAAATTGAAAAACTCAAAAGAAACTAGAAAGATTTTTTTTTGAATTTTTATAACCAGTTTTATTCAGATGAGGTTTGGGAACTGCAAGACAAAATCAAAAGAAATGTAAATTAACACATTTGTTTGGGTTTGAAGTTTCATTTGGCATTGAAAACATTTTAACTTAAAAGAAGTCTTCCTGGTAAACAAAATGTAAATTTGCAATAACCAGCTTATTTTTAAAGGAGGGGGAAAATGAATGAACAGTAAGGAAATCTGCTCTCTAACACACTAATGTCTGGGTTGGGGATGACAAGTACCATCTGAAATGTGCAGACATACCACAGTTTCTGAAAACTGGATGAAATAGGATTACTGCCATCTGATCTGGAAGAACAACCATTTAGCAAGCTCACAAGTAATTATTTCATTATTTATACATGTTTCTCTCATATTACTCTCATACTACTGAGGATCTGTAAGTCATTTTGATTTTAATTTCACTAATACTTTTAAAATTATCATCAGGCCTAGAGACCAGTTGGCACTGTGGCATTTGAGACAGGAAGACCCAGATTCAGGTCCTCCCTTTGACATAGACTATGGGATCTTGGGCAAGTCCCTTAACATCTTAGTGCTACCAAGCATCTCTCCAGTTGGAAGAGGGAATTTCCACACTGGAAATAACCTTCGTAGATAAAGACAGAGTGTTATAGTGGCAAGTGTAATGGATTTGAAATGAGTGCTACAGGGTTCAGATCTGAGCTCTATTCTTCATTACTCATATGATCTTATATGTTATTTAATCTCATTAGTCCTCAGTGTTCATCTCTGTCAAATGAAGGGCTCTTCTTGCTCTAAATTCTGTGATTTTCATAAACCATATATCTAATTCCTTCATACTTTGCCATTTCCCACCCATACTCTCCTCCCTGACAAAAACAATAAGCAAAATAGTGAAAGATAAAATGATGCTAGAATCTTTGGACTTTCCTTCCAAATAATCTCTCCTCTCTAGGTTTTGTGATATTATTATGACCTGGTTCTCCTATTACCTTGTTTGTTCATTCTTTCTTTTTTTTTCCTTCAGGCAATTGGGATCACACAGCTAGTAAGTGTTAAGTTTCTGAAACCAGATTTGAACTCAGAATCTCCTGACTCCAGGGCTGGGACTCTATCCACTGTACCATCCAGCTATTCCCTGCCCATTCCTTCTCAATCTTTCTTGCTGGCTAATTTTTGACCTCACATCCCCTCATTGAAAATGTTCTAGATTCAGTCCTGTATGCTCTTCATTTATCTCTCTTTCTAGTCTCTCTCTGGGTGATCCCATCAGTTCCATGGCTTTAATTAATTGGTTGTTGTCCTTCACTCTTGAAGAAGACCAGAATGACATCACTATATTAGAGTTCAGTTAGCATATCTAACTGATCAAACCAATACAAACTCAGAATGGTCTACCACAGGTCAGATACAAATAGATCATGTGAATATTTGGGGTGGATTTTCTAAATTTGCACATCTCGAATTTCTTTTGAACTGCTTCAGTTCTGCTTTATTTATAGAATACAGCACCTTCTCAGATAAGGACATGCCATGCTGGTCCATCCTGTGTTAGTGTCTTCCATATCCCATAATCAATTCTAAAGTTCTTAAGAGAGACTTTGAGATTGTCCTTATATTGGCTTTACTGACCATCTTGTGAGCTCTTGCCATATGTGAGTTCTCCACAAAATAATATTTTTTGCAAGCTTACATTTGGCATTCAAATAACGTGGCCAGTCCAATAGAGTTGTGCTCTCTGCAGTAGGGTTTGAATCCTTGGCAGTTCAGCTCAAGAAAGGATCTCAGTGTCTGGTACCTGATCCTGATCATCTCTGAACATTTGAGTCCCAGATCTATATATCTAACTCCAGTCTTTGTTTTTCCTTCCTTCTTGTATCTTCCATTAGAATGCATGTTCCTTGAGAGGACAGATTATTGCATTTTCATTTAAATCCCTACCTCTTTGAAAGCTGCTGGCACAGGTTTAGTAAATACCTATTAATTGATTAATTGACCTTGGAGACAATCTAGTCTTACCCAAACTTTAACAGGAATTCATCTTCTTCACAACTGAAAAGTGGTCATTCCAATCTGGCTTGAAGACATCCAGTGAGGGGGAATCCATTAGGACTTGAGCTATTCCATTGACCTTTGCACTGACCTTTCCAACAATTAGAACAAACCTAAATCTGCCTCTTTTCATCTTCTTTCCATACCTCTTACCTCTTCCTTCCTCAAGGCTAATTTCTGTCTATATAATGGCCAGAAAATATTTGAAGATAACTATCAAATCTAAATGCTAAGTGTTTATTAAATCATCTTCCAGTCCTCTCTCCTTAAAGCCCCCAGTTTTTTCTTCTCTAGGTTGTTTAGTTGTTTTTCAGTCATCTAGCCCCATTTGGGGTTTATCTGGCAAAAATACTGGAATAGTTTGTCATTTCCTTCTCCAGCTAATTTTACAGACTGAGGTAGTCACTTAACTTGCCTGGATTCAGTAAGTGTCTGAGACTGGATTTGAACTCAAGAAAAGAAGTATTCATAACTCAAACCAAGCATTCTCTCTACTGCATTCACAATTTCCTTAACACATCCTCATATTTAGTTATGGTTGACTTTCATTCACTTAAAATTAAAAAATGTTCATTTTGTGTATTCAATTCAACATGCATTTATTAAGTATATACAAAGCACTATTACTAGGTACTGATGGAGTCTCTGTCCTCAGGGAACTTACACTCTGAAGGAATAAGAAGACACAAAAATAAGTGTAAGATTGAATGTAATAAATGCAAATGGAGTTCCAGATAAAGTCCTATGAAAAATTTGAGGAGATTATGATAGTGTCAGCTGGGGGTGATGGAGAGGTCTTTAAGGAAGAGGTGGCTAAAGTTCATGTTAATTGGACCTTCTATATTAGGCTCCAAATTGTGAAGCTGGAAGTAAAGGAAGGAGGAAATACATTAAGTCTAGTTTGACAATAACAGAAAGTACACAAAGGGGAAACAATTTAAGACTGACTGAAAAGATAGATTAGTAATACTGGACAAGGCACTGAATGCATTAATATTTTATTCAGTAGGAAATGGGGAGCTTTGGCTTTTAAAAACATTTAAATATCAGTTTTAAAAACAAGAATTCAGTCTTGATTATAATAATAAAATAAATTCAGAGTACACTGTGAATTTAGTTCATTGTTCAATGCATCCAATAGTGTCATTTCTATTAAATCAGGAATAATTCCAATTCTAATACTCACACAGCATATGAGTATTCAAATATCTCAAGTTTTTCATAAGGTTGTTGGAGTTTAAGTATGAGATAGATGACTTAAAAACTGATACAATCTTTGATTGGTAGAATTATATAAGATTGTATCAAAAAAGTAATGACTGATTCCTCTGAAGGACTCTTCCTCTTCATCTCTGCCTCATCTTTCTTCCTGGCTTCCTTCAAGTTCCAGATAAAATCTCACCTTTTAGAGATAGGCTTTCCTTGTCATCTTTAATTCTAGTGCTTTCCCTCTGAGATTATCTCCAATTTATCATGTATGTCTGTATACATGTCTATGTATCCATATTTTATATAAACATAGTTACTTGCATATTGTTTCTCTCATTAGACTGTGAGCTCCTTGAGAGACTGTTTTTACCCCTCTTTGTATGGACAGTGTTTAGCACACAGCCTGGCATAGAGTGGGTATTTAAGTGCTTCTTGATGTGATTTGACTGGCTTGATAATAGCATCTACCTCACAGGGTTACTTGAATACAAAATTATATATGTATATGTATAATGTACATATATATATATAATGCTTTGCAAACTTTAAAATTGAATGCAGACTGACGTATGCTTCCCCCCCCCACTTTCATTCTTTTTTTTTATTCAAGACTTCTTGTACAAAATGACTAATATGGAAATGTTTTACTTGATTGCACATGTATTAACTATATTGGATTGTTTACCATCTTGGAAGGGAGAGAGGAGGGATAGGCTTTGGACCTCAAAACTTTTTTAAAAAATATGTATTGAAGAAAAAATAAAATATCCTATCAAAATCCCTCACAACATCAATATGGCTACTATTATTATCTATGGTAACTAAACTCAATTTCAAATTCTAGGAAGCAGACTGGACTTGCCAGTTCTGGAAAAGGAGGGATTTGGGGTTTTTTTTTTTGTTTTGTTTTTGTTTTGTTTTGTTTTGTTTTTTTTACTGCTGAGTTATCTACTGTGGCTGTGATAATGGAGTATCTGAATGGTCTCATGAGAGAGAATGCCTTTTTCCTACAAATAAAATAGTTTTGCTTTCTAAGTAACATAAAATCAGGGAGCTAGGAGGGACATTCAAATTTTACCTTCAAGATTATTTAGTATACTCCTGTCAGATTGGCTAAAATGACAGGAAATGATAATGACGAATGTTGGGGGGATGCAGGAAAACTGGGACACTGATACATTGTTGGTGGAACTGTGAACGGATCCAGCCATTCTGGAGAGCAATTTGGAACTATGCTCAAAAAATTATCAAACTGTGCATACTCTTTGATCCAGCAGTGTTTCTATTGGGCTTATATCCCAAAGAGAACTTAAAGGAAGGAAAGGGACCCCCATGTGCAAGAATGTTTGTGGTAGCCCTTTTTGTAGTGGCTAGAAACTGGAAACTGAATGGATGCTCATCAATTGGAGAATGGCTGAATAAATTATGGTATATGAATGTTATGGAATATTATTGTTCTGTAAGAAACGACCAGCAGGACAATTTCAGAGAGGCCTGGAGAGACTTGCAAGGACTGATGCTAAGTGAAATCAGCAGAACTAGGAGATCATTATACACGGCAACAACAAGAAGACTATATGATGATTAACTCTGATGGACATGGCTCTCTTCAACAATGAAATGTTTCAAACCAGTTCCAATTGTTCAGTGAAGAAAGCCATATACACCCAGAGAGAAGAATATGAAATGTGGACCACAACATAACATTTTCATACTCTCTATTGATGTTTGCTTGCATTGTGTTTCCTTTTTCTGATTTTTCTTTCTTGTAGATATGATTTTTCTTGCACAACAATAAGTGTGGAAATATGTATACATATATTCGATTTGTAAAGTATTTTAACACAATTAACATATAGCGGATTTTCTGCCATCTAGGGGAGGGGTGGGGAGTAGGGAGGAAAAATTTGTAACAGAAAGCTTTGTAAGGGTCAATGTTGAAGAATTACCCATACGTATGTTTTGAAATAAAAAGTTTTAATTAAAAAAAAGATCATTTAGTACAGTCTCCTTATTTTACAAATGAGGAAAATGAGGACCCTCAAAGAGGTCTCATAGCAAAGATGTGTCTACAATCTGTCTAGTGTTCTTTCCACTAGTCTTAACTTAAAAAAAAACACAACAAAACAATAAATTTTTAAATCACCAGTACTTGTTCCTTCAATTTTATCAAAAAAAGAAAAAAGAAAAAAAAAGAACTAATGGCTGAAGAAAGGCAGTACAGATTGTAAAGTTCATTCAAGTTCATATACTTCTGACTTAATTCTTCCCTGATTCGTGAAAGCAAAGCCATTGTGTTAAAGAGGCTATAAGTCCTTTTCTACCATCTGTCCTATAAGTTCCAGCTTATTTTCTCAACTTCAAGGTTCTTCTAAGAGCTGAGGTCGAAGAAAGAGAGTCTCACTCTCTACGCGTGTGGGGATTTCTTGTAGAAAGGAGGGAAGAGGAAGGGAAGGAGACTGAAACGCATGCGCGCCTGTGAGAGCCAAGTGCCTATAATAAGAGAGCAAGGGAAAGGGGCAGTGAACACGAGCAGGAGTTGTGCAGTAGAAAGGAGCCGAGGGGAGTGTGCGAGCAGCTGCCAGACCTCTCCCCAGCCTCCGCTGCCACGGTCCACTCCCTCTCTCCGCTGCGTGGCTTCTCCTAGTTTCCGGAAAAAGGACAGAGCAAAATAAAAGGGGCAGTGTTGGGGATCGGGGAAGCCGCAAGAAGGAGGAGCGGTTCTGGTGGAGAGCTTGCAGCCTGGTGGGAGCTTCCATTGGCCTGCAGCTGGGAGAAGTGAGCAAGCCCTGGAGCTGCTTCCAGCGGCTGCAGCAGTACCCGCTTCCCAGCCAGCAGCACCAGCACCTACACCGGCACCCCACCAGCATCGGCACCGGCACCGGCACCGGCAGCGCACGAGGCGAAGAGGTTTAGCGAGTCTTGCCGGCCAAGTTAGCCGAGACTAGGATGGCAGGAGGCAGCCGCCGCCAATCTTCTCTCCCCCCAGAGCCAGACTGCTGCTCCTGAAGCTGATCTGGGGTCTCCGGCTTCTTTCGGCAGAGGGCTTGTTGGTGTTGGTGGGGGAGGTGCTTTTTTCAGCGGGGTCCTCGGACTGAGTCTCCTGGCATTTCGCATTTGCCCTCCATGGGACACTCTGGGCTGCGCCGCAGGAAGGGTTTCCTTGCACAGCGCGAGTTTTTCAACGTGAACCACACAGACAAAGTTTGGAAATGGGGAGGGAGAGATTGAGAAGCCGCCGCACTTGCTGTTGCATTTGCATGTAACGAGCGCCCTCAACACCCCCTAGTCCACCCTCCTTGCGCGCTCTCCTCTCGTTTCTATCCCCTGCGCTCTGTTGCCTTAGGGGTATAAAGCGGGTCCCGCCTCGCCTGTCACCCTGGAATCTGACTGCTGGTGTCCCTGGAGAGTATAATTAATTGGCCCAGTGGAAAGGGTGTGGGCCCCGGGAAAGGAACTCCCTGGGTGCTTCTGTTGGCTTTTGGGGGCGTATCCTCGGGGGGATATCCGTGGAGTTGACGCTTGCTTGGGAACACCTCCGAGAGCCATCACTCCCCGTCACCATAGTGGGGACGTCCCCGCAGTTCCTCTGACTTGCCACAGGAACTACCACAACCCGGGAGCCACCAGGCTTCCATTCTCTCAGACCCCTGCAAGCTCCACCGCGACTGTACCCTGCTAGGTCGTCAGAGAATGTGGGGATGATGGCTTAGGAGCCGCCTTCTCTATCTAATCGTTGATCACCCGTTCCATCTCCCCTGGACTGGAGAGGGAAAAAAGGGTGCTGACCGCATGGAAAGAGGCAAACTCCGCCTGGACTTCTGAACCCCTTTGTGACTGTCTCTTCTATTCAGCCCCCGGGATCTTTGTCAGAGCCCCGGGGTCTGGGCGCTAATCGACATAAGTGTCCCCACGGGTTCCCTCCGCCCACTGGAGCCCGAGCTCCGGGTGGTGCCATGTGGGGCGGACGTCTGTGGTCTTCTCCGTCCTCCTCTTCATCCTCCTCCCCCACCCTTCTGCAGCTGCTGCTGGCGGCGCTATTGGCGGCAGGGGCGCGGGCCAGCGGGGAGTACTGCCACGGCTGGCTGGACGCGCAGGGCGTCTGGCGGATCGGCTTCCAGTGTCCCGAGCGCTTCGACGGCGGCGATGCTACCATCTGCTGTGGCAGCTGTGCCTTGCGCTACTGCTGCTCAAGCGCAGACGCGCGGCTGGACCAAGGCGGCTGCGACAACGACCGCCAGCAGGGGGGTAGCGAGCCGGGTCGCTCGGACAAAGACAGTCCCGACGGCGCCGCAGGTAAGCCGCGGGCAGGGGGCCCCTGGGCGGGGCGGGGGGCTAGCAGGTTGGTTGGGTGAGGACCTGGTTGAATTTGGTCACTTGAGAGACACACTAGGGGCCTGGACAAGATGGGACTTCAGCAGAAAGACCTAGCTAGCTGACCCGGGCGGGGACAGAGCTAGAGAGATGGACCTCCTCACCCGGCAGTTGTTTCTAGTCCTGTGACTGTTAGGAGCTAGCTGAAGTTTGGCGAGGTACCCCGCCTTTTCAGCCCCTACTTGAGTCATCTGTGTAAAATGAGTGAGTTGCAGTAAATCACCTCTGCTGATAAGGATGTTGTGACTCGGTCCTTGATTCTAAAGAGAAACCTGAACCCTATCACTGTGAAGTTTCCTTGAAGAAATCTTTCCTTTACCTTCTTTATCTCCTCCATCCTCCTCTTCCTTTTCTTCCCTCCCTGACATATTTCTATTCCCCCCATCTTCTTGTATGGTCCCCAGAAGATGCTTCCTGATATTGGGGATCAGTTTCACCCTGAGGCAAAAGAGTTAATTATCTTTTAAAGTATTTCTTGTAGAAAAACCCATACTAGTTTTTGCACCGTCTTCTATTCCAGGCCAGCTATTCCCCGCCCCTGTCCCCCAACATAGAGACTTCTTCCTTCTTTTCCAATTAAGTGAATTAAATGTTGAAGGAAGATAGGAAAGGTGGAGTGAATAGCAGTGAATCTAAACAGTAACTTAACTCCTTTCCCAGGCTTGGCCATGTGCCTAACAATGTCAGGTACTGCTCTACCCCCAACCTCTGGTGGAAGAAACCTGTTAGCTCCCCCCTCTGCAGAAAGGGGGCCCTGCTGGGCTTTCCAGTGGCTCAGGCTGTTCCTCCTGGGTACAAAGAGGGGTTTGGATTAGGTAAACAAACCTTAAACTTCCTTCCATCTCTTAGGACTTTCTCTAGCTCGGTAATTCGACCTGGGACAATTAAGTGAAAGAGAGTATGAATTGAATGGCCTGCACTTCTCCCCTGCCCCGGCCCCAGGGCTCCAATGTTCTGCAACACCCATTTCCTTTCCTCCTTGTGTGCTGGCAGGGATAGCTGGCACCTGCACCTGAAACTGAATTGTGTTGCATCAGATGCCAGGCCAAATTGCCTGAGCCCCTGCAGAAGATGTTTAACTTTTTGTCTTTATGGTTTCTTCAAAAAAATTCCTTTTAAAAGCTCTGTTCTTCTGGGATATTCTCCCCCCCAACTCCCACCCCAGGGTCACCTTTTTGAGAGTTTATCCTTGAAGGAGTAGGGTACTAGGGACTGAATATTCTAGAGGGTATAGGGCAAATGTCAAACATTTCATCAAGGTCAATTCTCCTATGAAGCTGGGTAGTTTATTTTAACTTAGAGCACCCTTCATTTTATTCTGCCCCATCCTTTTTATTTATATCCTAAACCCACTGGAGACTAAACTGCCTGAGATGCATTATGAAAGGCAAAGAGCTGTTTCCTGTGTTTCTGTAAGAAAAGAGCGCCTTTAAACTCCACTGCTTGTCAGTCAAGCATTTTATTACTCATGCTACTAACCATTGTTCTGCCTCCCATCTGAAGGGAGGAGAGGAGAATACAATCCTGGAAAATGGCTCAATTTAAAGTGCCAACTCAGCTTTTGCACACAAACACATACACATTGTGTGTGTGTGTGTGTGTGTGTGTGTGTGTGTGTGTGTGTG
>JAJPUD010025866.1:0-10896 GCA_023553655.1 Myrmecobius fasciatus
TACATATATATATGAATATATTGGATTTAACATATATTTCTATCATGTTTAATATATACTGGATTACTTGTCATCTGTGGTTGAGGTGGGGGAAAGGGGAGAAAAGTGGAACACAAGGTTTTGTAAGCATTATTGCTGAAAAATTATCCATGCATATGTTTTGTAAAAAAAAAAACCTTAATAACCAAAAATATGGAAAAGATCTTAGAGACAGAGTATGCTTTAACAGATATATTGAGATTGACTTGAAGTTGGAGAAACATAGTTTTGAGGCATCCCTCAGACACTTGCCAGCAGTGCAACCATGAGCAAATGACTTAACATTTCTGAGCCTCAATATCTTTTTTGTTTGTTTGTTTGTTTGTTTTTGAGCCTCAATATCTTAATCTATAAAATGACAATAATAGTGTCCTTACTATTTATATTTTACACAGGATTGTTAGATTAGATAATGCATGTAAATTGGGCAACTTGATCATTTATCTTAAGTTATATAAAAGTATGTGTGTGCTCCAGATAAATCTTTGAAATAATCTAGTTTTATATTTAGGAATTATTCTCTAAAGTATCTATTTTTAGTTTTTTTTATTTATTTGTAATCAATCATCTACATGAATAAAGTTTTTGTGAAAAATAAAAAATAAGTCCTTTATAAAAAACACTGTCTCTAGAAATTTCTTCCAGCTTTCTTATTTGCTTCTAATCTTAGCTGTGTTGATTTTATTTGTGCACAATATTTGTGATTTAATATAATTAAAAACTATCTGTTTTGTATTTCTTAATATTCTCTATTTTGTTTATTCTCCCTTCTTTTCCAATCTGAGAGACAGATTATCCCTTGTTCCTGTATTTTGCTTGGAGAAAAACTCAAAATGACTACATCATGTACTCATTTTGACCTTATCTTGGTATAGGGTGTGAGATATTGGTATAGGCCTAATTTCTGCCACACTCTTTTTCAGTTTACCTAGAATTTTTTTTTAAATAGTGAATTTTTATATCAGAACCCGGAGTCATTGAGTTTTTCAAACAGTACATTATTGTAGTCATTGACTGAAGTGTGTTATATAACTAACCTTTTCCATTGTTCCACCATTCTATTTCTTAGGCAGTACCTAATGATTTTGATGACTACCATTTTATAATACATTAGTTCGAGTATTGCTAGATTACCATCATTTACATTATTAAATTAATTCCCTTAATATTCTTGAGGTTTTATTTTTCCAGATGAATTTTAAAACTTTTTTCTATTTCTAAAAATAATTAAATTAATTTAGTTACAATTGTCATTTTTTTTTATCTTAGCTCAGCCTACTCATGACCATTTGCTAATTTTCTAATTGTTTAGATCTAACTTTATTTGTATGAAAAGTGTTTTGTAATTGTTTTCACATACTTTCTAGCTTTATCTTGGAAGGTAGTCACCCAAGTATTTTATTTTACATACAGTTATTTTAATACAATTATCTCTTACCACTGGACTTTGTTAGTAAAATACAGAAATGCCAATGATTTATGTGGATTTACTTTATATCCTGCAACTTTGCTAGTTATTAGCTGTTTCAACTAGTTTTTTTTAATTAATACTCTGTTTTTCTAAGTGTACCATGATAACATCTGCAAAGAGTGATGGTTTTGTTTTCTCAAAGCCTTCTATAATTCCTTGAATTTCTTTTCCTTTTTTATTGCTGAAGCTAAAATTTTGAATACAATACCAAGTAATAGTGGTGACAATGGGCATGTTTTTTCACTCCTAATTTTACTGGAAATGCTTCTAAGTTTTCCCAATGACATATAATGCTTGCTGATGATTATAAATATGTGATTGTGTCATTTTAAGGAAAACTCTATTCCTTTTGTTTCTCAAGTGTTTTTCATAGGAATGGGTGATATATTTTTTCAAAATTATTTTTGCATTTAACATAATCATATGATTTTTATTACTTTTATGGTTATGATCTATTATATTGATAGTTTTCTAGATATTGAACTAATCCTGCATTCCTAGTAAAAATCACTTGGCCATAACAAATTATCGTGATGATAGATTGCTATGTTTTGCTAATATTTTATTCAAAATTTTTGCATCAATATTAATTAGGGAGATTGATTTGTAATTTGCTTTCTCTGTTTTTGCTCTTTCTGATTTAGGAATCAGCATAAAAGGAATTTGGACAGCTTCTTCACCTATTTTTCCAAAGTGTCTTCTTAGTATTGGAATTAGTTGTTTTTTAAATGTCTGGTAGAATTCACTTGTAAATCCATCTAAACTATAAATGTTTTCTTAGGGAGTTTATTGACAGTTTGCCAATTTATTTTATTAAAATGAATTTATTTAAACATTTTATTTCCTATTCTGTTAATCTCAACAATTTACATTTATGTAAATATTCATCCATTTCAACTAGATTGTCAGATTTGTTGATATACACTTGGACAAAAAACTCATTGTTTAATTTTCTCTTCATTTCTGTTGTTTATCCTTTTTATTTTGATGCTGATAATTTTGCTTCCTTTTGTTTTTGAAAACAAATTAATGAAAGTTTTTCTGTGTATTTTTCATAATATACTTTAATTTATTAATTCAATAATTTTCCTACTTTCAATTTTATTAATCTCTCTCTTGATTTTCAAAATAACTAATTTCATATTTAGTTGATATTTTTTAAATCTGTTTTTCTACCTTTATTTATTCATGTAAGCATTTAGATATATACAAGTTTCCCTAAAAACAGGGAAGTTGTCTCATTATTATCTTTCTCTTGCATGAAATTATTAACAGTTTCCATATTTTGCTGTTTTACCAATTCATTCTTTAGGATTAGATTGCTTAATTTCCAGTTAGTTATTAGTATGTATTTCCCTGAATTTTCCCTGCATCTAATTTTTAATTGCATCATGTTGCACTTTCCTTTTTTTAACTTTATTTTTAATTGAAGCTTTTTATTCTCAAAACATATGCAAGGATAATTTTTCAACATTGATCCTTGCAAAACTTTGTGTTCAAATCACTCCCCTTCCTCCCCATATCCTCCCCTATATGACAAATAATTCAATGTATATTAAACATATAAATATATGCAAATATACACAAATATATGTAAATTGAATATAGGCATATATAATCATACAATTATCTTGCTGCTCAAGAAAAATGAGATCAAAGGGAAGAAAAAATGAAAGAAAAATGCAAGCAAACTACAACAAAAGAAGTGAAAATGCTATAGTGTGATCCACATTCAGTCCCTTCAATCATCTCTCTAGATGACTCACATCATCACAAGATTATTGGAACTGGACTGAATCTCATTGTCAAGAAGAGCCACACCCATCAGAATTTATCATTGTATAAATCTATTCTTTTCTTTCTCCATAAAAAAACTATCTATGGTCAGAATTCTTTTTTGCTTTTTTGCTGATTTTTTTTTAAAGCTTGAGGTCTGCTTTTATGGCAATGGGTAGATTTTCCAAGCTTCCAGGCAACACTGTCTGTGCTGGGTCAATGGTGACCAACTTCTGGTACTGGATGGGTGAGCCTAGGTCCTGTGAAATTCTGGTATTTAGAGTCTCTATTTTCACTTTATATTTGTGTTGGATATCTTTCAGCTAATCTTCTAATCTACTGCCTTGCAACCAGGACAGAGCAACACTGCTGTAGATTCCTTCTGGTAGATTCTATGACATATGGAACCCATACCGCCCTGGAATTGGTCACTGCCTGGACTCGGCCCACCTGCACCTAGTCTGCCTTCCTCTGTGACCAATAGAAACAAACCTTTTCTGGAGATCTTTAAAGTTATTATTTGCTGGATGTTTGTTACATTCCAAACATTTGTGAGTTATGTCTTTTGAAAATCAGTTCAGAGGCCCAAAAATTTGCTGCCAATTTGAAGCATGTGGAGAGAGCTCATAAAAAGTTGTCTCCTCTTCACCATCTTGGTGTCACCCCCTGTTTCTGCTTTTCTGTATTTGGTCGTAAGGTTTTTATGTTCTCTCGCCTTTCTACTGAAAGAAAAAGATATATTGCTTTCTATCCTCATTCAAATTTCTATACAGGTTCATCATATCTAAGTCTATTTTAAAGATTATATTCTCCCTGATAGATTCAAGATGGCAGAACCAAGGCAAAAATTCACCCAACCACTCCCTCAAACCATTCTAAATTCCTTTAAATAATGACTCTAAACCAATTTTAGAGCATCAAAAATTCCAGAAGACAGAATAGAACATTTTCCAGCTGAAGGAAACTTAGAAAGTTCAGCAGAAAAGATTTGTGATGCCAGAGTGGAAATCAAATATGCAGTCTTGGTGTAGACTAAGTCAGTGCAACCCCTTCCCCAGCACAGGCCTGGCCCAGATGTCAGCTAAGCAGGACTTCTGAATCAGTTGCAAAATTGGTGGCTTCCAGAACTCTCAGCCCAGGGACAACAAAGAGGAATTGAAAGGTTGCAGAAAAGGTCCAGGAAATCAGGGTTGGAGCTCAGAGCATAATCTCAACTCAAGCTGCTCCAACCCAGCCCCATCCTGGATCCCAATATCAGCAAGATGAGACTGCTGAATCAGCAGCAGTGCTAGAGGTTTTTGGACCCCTCAGCCTGGGAACAACAAGAAGGACTTGGAAGGTCAGTGGAGAGGGTCTGTGGCACCAGGGAGGGAATCTGGTGTGCAGTCTGAGCACAAATCATGTTAGAGAAGCTATGGCCCCAGCCCCTACCCACACACCAGTAAAGCAGGAATCATTTGCTTTAGTACTCTAGATGTTACAGATAGAGTGGGTCAGGTACACTTCTTACAATTCCAGTGAAGAAAAGAGCGCTTTTGGTAAGGTCCCTGAAAGGATCTCTGAAAACAGTTACATAAAACCCTGAAGCTTGGGACAGTGCTCCCTCCACCCTGGATTCAGAGCCCTGCTTTAATAAAGAGTGATGATTAATGGGCTAGGAAAATAAAAAAAAAGTTTCTAACCATTGAAAGTTATAGTTTTAAGGAAGATCAAACTACTCATTCAGAAGATGATAACAAAGTCAAAGCTCCTACATCCAAAGCCTCCAAAAAATAAGAATTGGGTTTAGGCCATAGAAGAGCTCAAAGGGGACTTTGAAAGTTTGAGTAAGAGCAATAGAGGGAAAATTTAAAAAAGAACTGAAACTGGTACAATAGGAAACACAAAAGGCTAATGAAAAGAAGAATGCCTTAATAAGAAAAAAATGGCCAGTTGAGAAAGGAGGTACAAAAGCTTATTGAGGAAAATAATCTCTTAAACATTAGAATTGATCAAATGTAAGCTACTCACTTTATGAGAAATCAAGATACAATAAATCAAAGCCAAAATATGGGGAGAAATAGGAAAAATGCATACTATCTCATTGGAAACACAATTGACCTAAAAAATAGATCCAGGATAGATAACGTAAAAATCATTGGTATAATTGAAAGTCATGCTTAAAAGAAAAGATCAAAAGACATAATCTTTAAAGATATTATCAAGGAAAACTGTGCTGATATTTTAGAACCAGAGTGTAAAATAGCAATTGAAAGAATCCACAAATCCACAAACGTTTTTCAAACTTTGCATAACCTTTGATCCAGCAGCATCTCTACTAGGGAGACCATAAAAAAAGGAAAATGACCTAAGTATGCAAAACTTTTTGTAGCAGCCCTTTTTGTAGTGGCAAGGACGGCAAGCTGAGTGAATGACCATAAGTTGGAGAATGGCTGAATTAGTTATGACATATGAATGTTATGGAATATAATTGTTATATAAGAAATTATCTGCAAGATGATTTCAGAAAAACCTGGAGAGACTTACATGAACTAATGCAGAGTAAAGTGAACACAACCAAGAGAATATTGTACATAGGAACAACAAAATTATACAATGATCAATTCTGAAGGAAGTGTCTATTTTTAGCTGTGAGTGATTCAGGCCAGTTCCAATGATATTGTGATGAAGAGAACATTCTGTACTCAGAGAGAACTATATGGATTGAATGTGGATCACAGCATAATATTTTCACTGTTTTATTGTTGTTTGCTTGCATTTTGTTTTCTTTTTAATTTTTCCCTTTTTAAATTTGATTTTCTTGTGCAGCATGATAATTGTGGAAATATGTATAGATGAATTTTACATATTTAACATATATTGGATTATTTGCTGTATAGGAGAGGGAATGAGGAGGAAGAGGGGTAAATTTTTGAAACACAAGTTTTTGCAGGGCTGAATGTTGAAAATTATCTATGCATATGTTTTGAAAATAAAAAGCTTTAATAAAAATAAAAATTAAAAAAAAAAGAAGGAATCTACTGATCACCTCCTGAAAGATATCCCCAAATGAAAACTCCTAGGAATATTGACAAATTCTCGAATTCCCAGGTCAAGGAGACAATATTGCAAGCATTCAGAATGAATCAATTCAAATATAGTGTAGTCACAGTGAAGATAACTTTAGATTTAACAGCTTCTACAATAAAGAATTAGAGCATTTGAACTATGATATTCCATAGTGCAATGGAGCTAGAATTACAACCAAGAATCACCTACTCAGCAATACTGAGTATAAGCCTTCAGAAGAAAAGATGGTCATTTAATGAAACAGAAGATTTTCAAGCTTTCATAATTTTCAGATACAGGACTCAGGGGAAGCATAAAGAGCTAAACAGGAAAGTGATATCATAATTGACTTTATAAGTTTATCTGCTCACATTCCTAGATGGGAACATTATACTTGTAACTCAGAACTTTCTCATTAGTGTGGCAGTTAGAAGAAGTACATATAGACAGAGAACATATATGTGAGTTGAATAATAAGGGATAATGTCTTTTAGTTTTTAATAACAATTTTTCATTTTTCAAAATACGTGCAAAGATAATTTTCAACATTCACCCTTACAAAACCCTGTGTTACAAATTTTTCCTTCCGTCCCCTACAGAGCAAGTAATCCAGTATAGATTAAACATGTGCAATTCTTCTAAACATATTTCTACATTCATCGTTCTCCACAAGAAAAATCAGAAAAAAGGGAAAAAATGAGAAAGAAAAAAGTAAGCAAGCAAACAACAAAAGATGTGAAAATATTATGCTGTAATCCATATTCAGATTTTATAGTCTTCTCTCTGGTTGCAGATGGCTTTTTCCATCATGTCTATTGAAATTGGACTGAATCACCAAAAAGAACCAAGTCTGTCATAGTTAATCATCACATTATATTATTGCTGTATACAACATTCTCTTGGTTCTACTCACTTCACTTTGCATCATCAGTTCATGTAACTCCAGACTTTTTTGCTAAGGCAATTGGGGTTAAGTGACTTGCCCAAGGTCACACAGCTAGGATATGTTTAAGTGTCTGAAACCAGATTTGAACTCAGGTTTTCCTGAGTTCAGGGATGGTGCTCTATCCACTGCATCACCTATTTGCCCCTGCTTATCAATTCTTACATAACAATATTCCATTACATTCATATGCCATAAGTTATTGAGGCATTCTCCAATTGATGGGCATCCACTCATTTTCCAGTTTCTTGCCACTACAAAAAGTGCTGCTATAAACATTTTTGCACATTTGCCCCTTTCCCTTTTTTTGATGTTTTCAGACCCATTAAAGACACTACTGGATCAAAGGGAATGCATAATTTGATAGCCTTTGGGGTATAGTTCCAAAATGCTCTTCAGAATTGTTGAGTCATTTCACAAACCCAACAACCATGTATTAATGCCCCAGTTTGCCTACATATTTTCCAACATTTGTTATTAATTTTTCCTGTCATTTTAGCCAATCTGAGAGGTGCAAAATTATACAACAGAGTTGTTTTAATCTGCATTTTTCTACTCAATAAAAACTCAGAATATTTTTTCATATTCTGATGAAATAAGAAATGATCTAAATAATCTGTTTAAATTCTTTGACCATTTATCAATTGGAGAATGTCTAGTATTCTTATAAATTTGAATCGATTCTCTCTATATATTAGAATTGAGAACTTTATCAGAAACCTCAGATATGAAATTTTCCCCAGTTTTCTACTTCCCTAATAATCTTTCCTGCATTGCCTTTGTTTGTAACAACCTTTTAAATCTGATATAATCAAAAGGCATGAAATTAAGGTGTGAGAGAAGAATGTACAGGGATAATGGGAAAGGGAGAAGTAGAATGGTGCAAATTATATGCCATAGAAAAAGATAAGCAAAAGTTTTTACAGTGAAGGGAAAAGAGGAAAGAGAAGATGAATGAGGAAAACTTCTCTCATCAGAATTGGAGGAAATGACATACATACTCAATATAGGCATAAAAATATTTCTTATTCTGCATGAAAATAGGAGGAGAATGGGATATGGAATAGGGGGGAAAGTGATAAAAAGAGAGACTATTAGGGGAGAGAATGGTCAATACTAAAACATTTTGGAGGAGGTTTAGGTTTAGAGGAGCTAAGGAATAAATGGAGAGAAATACAGTTACCAATAGTAATTGTAAAAAAGAATTTCAAAGCAAGTTTTTTTGATAAGGCTTGATTTTTTCAAACATAGAGGGAGCAGAGTCAAATTTATAAAAATAAGAATCATGCCACAATTGACAAATGATAAAAATATATGATCTATGCCCAAAGCACTATAAATTCATTCATATTCTTTAACCTACCAACAGTACTACTAGGCATGAATACCAAAAGCTATTATTAAAAGGAAAATGGTATATATATATATATATATATATATATATGTGTGTGTGTGTGTGTGTGTGTGTGTGTGTATATATATATATATATATATATATACACACAAACATATTGGTAACAACTCCCTTCTCAGGGGAGAGAGAGAGAGAGAGAGAGAGAGAGAGAGAGAGAGAGAGAGAGATTCAGATAACACAGTGATGCACACACATAGATAAGGGAGAGATAGAGATAGAACATTTTAGTATATAAGGCAGTACTAATCCCTTTGAGGAGCCAATCCATGTCAGAAATATAAGGCAGGCTTGTGGTCCCAAAAGGGAAGCTGTAAGTAGAATAGGAAAAGAATTACTTTTGGAAGAGATTTTTATTTAGATTATAACTTCTTTAAGAGGCGGAAAAGACAACTTGGAAAAAATAGACTACAAAATTTCAAATGTTTTTAATTGTTTAACTTTCTGAAACAGTGGTAAGGGTATTCTATTAGAATAACTTTGCAAAATTGTTTTCATAACAGTTAACATGAGGTATATGAGCACCAATGCACCAAGGTCTCCACATTTCTGCTTTCTTTCCACCTTCTTTATTTATTTTTAATTCTATATCCCTCATATAAGTTGACCCCAATGTAGTCTTTGAAATTTCCACCCTGGCAGATAATAGCCTCAATAAAAATAAATATTAAAAAAGAAAAGAACATATTAATTTTTGTACAATTACACCCACTTTTTTTAGCTTTCAAAATAAAATATTCTTTCCTAATTGAACTCTATAAACAATTGCCAATGTTAATTTTCTAAATGCTCTTATCATTATATATGTAAACACAGATGCAGTCCTTTCTACTGGTTTCTAATATGTACACTGTTTGCTCAAATAACAGACAATGAGACACAAATGGAGATGAAACAGCCCCAGCTCATGCTCAGGTTTGCTTAGACATGCCATGAGTTGGAGCTGCCAAATGCTTGTTTATTTGTCATTTCTACTGAGATGGACAAGGGAACACAGACCATTACATATCTTTTACAAGAAAGAACTTTCCATATTGACATTTTTTGAAAGAAGAGATCCAGGAACAGAACCATTCCTTTAATCAAGATCCATTGTGTTTGGTATTAAAGTAAATATGATAGTTGCTACATACATGCATATGAATAGCCAGAATACAGTAATTTCCAACATCTTGTTACACAAATACAAACATAAAAATAATGAAAGAAAAACAAATTGTTGAAGTATATCAGTCAGTCAATCAACAAATACTTATTCAAGATATTCTATATGTGAGCTACCACACTTACTTTTGGTGGTAAGAAGAAAGACACAGAAACAGATTTTTAAAAAGCAACAATAACACAACAAAACTCAATGTACTTAAATTCTAGTAGGAAAGATAATAAGTAAAAAATCATGAAAATATACACAATAAAATAAAAAAGTGATTTTAGAGGAAGGGCCTAAAGGAAGGGAAATACCTTGTGATTAAAGATGAATCTTGAAGGAACCAAGAGATCCAGAAGAAGATATGAGAAGGCAACATTCTCTGTTCAGAAATGCATGTATACCAGTTAAAAGTTATAGTCAAGAAATGAACTCTCACATACAAATTCAACTTTGATAGCCAGTATTATTTGGATTGTAGATAATTGGGAAGGGAGTGAGGTATTAGAAAAAAAAATGGAAAGCCTAAAGAATTCAAGTTGTGAAATTTGACTAATAAGATGATTTTTAAAAATTTATGCTAAAGATAATGGATCACTTTTTAATCACTGGAGAAGGAAAAGAGTGACAGGATATTATAGTCAAATCTACATTTTAGGAAAGGCATGGTGGGAGTTTAGCAGAGGATGGGTTATAACGAGCAAAGATTAAGGTAGGACACCAATTAGAAAATGCATTGAAATTAAAGATGCAAGGTAAAACATGCTTGTATGTCTGTGTGAGTGGAGAAAGGACATGGATGTCAGAGTTGTAAAGGTAGAAATAACGAATGTGATGAAGATTTGCTGAGCCTAGCAGAATGGAAATAAAGTTATAAGAGACTTTAGAAAAGATAACGAGCTCTATTTTAGGCACAACAACTAGGTAAAATGGATAGTGTGTGTTTAGAGTCAGGAAGACTCATTTTTCTGACTTCAAATTTGATCTCAGACACTAATTTTGTGGCCCTGGTCAAGTCACTTATCCATGTTTGCTGTAGTTTCCTCACCTATAAAATG
>JAJPUD010025869.1:0-17116 GCA_023553655.1 Myrmecobius fasciatus
TGGGTTTATCTAAGTTCTAACATACCACCATGTTTTTTGTTTGTTTGTTTGTTTATCATGTTATTATTCTTTGGTGAGATATTTACTATACTTAAACTGCTAACACAATTTCCCTGCCTAACCTCTTCCAGGAAATAATTCCTGTTCCATAACACAAAAACCTCAAACACAAAAGTTCATAATACTGTAAACATTCACACATGTGCTATGGTTATAGCACATTCTATATGTACAAATATTTACCTGGTCATTGTCTACCTTGGGAGTTTAAGTTCCTAGAGAGCAGACATTTTTGCTCCACTTACCTTGTATAAAATCTGATATTGTCTTGCACACAAACATTAGTTAGGTACATTGTGTTTTCATCACTCATTAGTGAAAACTCTTAAACCTTTTACAATATAATTCCAGGAATAAAAAGAGCCATAACTTATTATGATGACAATTATCAATTTTTCTAAGGAATCTATTTGAAATTGCTAAAATCACTTGATTTAATCATGTTAAAAATCTCTTTTCTTCTTCCCTACAATCATTAGACACTTAAGAAAGGTTTTTTTTTCAAGTATACTTATTTTCAAATCTTTTTCACATTTACAATCTGACTTTTTCCTTAAAATATCCAAGGGCAGAAATAGTCAGATACAAAATTGCAAAGAGAAAAAGTTCTTTTCACACAGGACTATTCTCCTCATTGAAACTTTTGTTTTCAGAAAATAATCTATTATCAGTCACTACTAAATCGGTTATATTTTTATTTTCTATCTCATTTCTATCTGTAGAAGCATGACTATATAGCACTGAATTTGGAGTCAAGAAGACCTGAGTTAAAATTTCTGTCTGAAACTTAAGCTCAACAAACTCCACTTTTCTTATGTATAAAAGACAGCTAATAATATCACTTACCTGACAGGATATCCATGAGCACCATAAAAAAATGAATGGAAGTATTTTATAAAAATTTAAAGCACTATATAAATCTGAGCTATTGTTACTATGATTTATTGTTATAGCATAAAAGTCTTTGTTGTCTATTAAAGGATTGCTAAGCAGCTAGGTGGCACTGTGGATAGAGCACCACCCCTGAAGTCAAGAGGACCTGAGTTCCAATTTGGCCTCAGACACTTAATACTTCCTAGCTGTGTGACCCCAGGCAAGTCATGCCTCAGAAAAAAAAAAAAAAGCAAATGGCAAAATGTTTTGCTATTTTTTTTTTCATAAGAGAGGCCCCTTTCTGGAGCCCTTGAAGTTATGTCATAGAGAGGGGGTTGTTTTTTGTACTCACTCATAAAACCAGGGACATGACAGTAAGTTACCCAAACCAAAACCATTGGGTACTTGAAAATTGGCACTAGAGGAAGATAGGAATATTTTAGATGTCAATACAAGCTAACTTTTAAAGAACAGTAAGTTATATTTTCTAGGATGTGATTGATTTATATTGTCAGATTGTCAGATAAATTATTACTCTTTTATGGTTTTCTCTTAAATAAAATGGCACATAGAGGATGGCTGAGAAATTTGAGAGACTTAGTAAAAGAATAAATGTTTCTGCTGACAGGTATAATACACTAATATTTTCTCTACATCTTCTATAGTACAAAATTTATTGGTTTGTGTAGATGGATTTTAATTTACATTATATGCTAATAAAATGTGATAACATGCTAACAGAAATGGTTATCACACAACTGTTTACCAATATAGTGCTATGTAGGAGGAAAAACTCTGAATAGCTATAGGAATACCATATAGCTACTTAATAAAGTAAAAACATAAGAAGCCCTCTAATGCATCAGCAGATTATAATCTTTATGTTTAAAATTGCTGAACATAAAGAGCTAATTGCAGAAAGATTAAGTAAAGATTTTAATTAATCTTAATGGGCATTCTTTAAGAAAATAAGATGCTGCTACTTCTTAAGTAGCAACTTTATTGGTTGGCTGAACATGGTTAACACAAAAGTAAATATGCAGAAACATCTTTGAACTTAAGTAATATAAATGTACATTTGTTCTACCAATGCTGGAAATAGATCCCAGAAAGAAATTCTTTAGAAAAGTATCAGATATCATGTGCTTCTTGCCTTTCCAAAAAGAAGGCTCAACTTGTAAGCCTGAGAAAATAAATAATAAATATCACAATTTAAAGGTAATTGACTGCACCTAGCATGACTGAGGCCATGTCTGCTGGAGTTATAAAAAGCACAACATTATGTGGAAAAAAGATAAGTAGCTGTCCTTTTAGTTTAATGATCAAGTGCTATGGTAAATATGTTCTTCTAATACTTTGATATTCAATTAAGTAAAAAGCTATTAATCCAACTATATAAAATATTACATTAGATGCAGAAAAATATACTACATATCAGTTCCTAATTTTCAAATACAATTTTTCTTTAATTTTAAGACATAGGCTAAATGGGATTAATGGATTTTTCTTATATACTTAGCAAGTCATTCACATTTTACATGTCCCTTTAGATATAATTAAAATTCAAGGGTCAATATCAACATAGCATAGTTCCACTGAAGCATACAGCCTGGCATACACAATTTATCCAGGTTAAATTACAATCTGGTAGAATTTGTAATCTATATCCATCATAAAGTTAACATATTCATTTTGTGGTTTAAAAAAACACTAAGAAATCCATAAGTGTTTCTGCGTAAACAATTTTCATTTCTATTTTGCTTGGTCTACTCCTTTTCATATATAAGATCGTAAAGCTAGAATGTATTACAAATATTCAGAGATTATCTAGTCTGATGCCCTCATTTCATAGATGAAGATAATGAGGCCCCAAGAGATTGTGACTTGACCAACATCACACAAATAAAAAAAAAATTAGGAGTGAGATTTGAATCTAGATCTTCTTTCTACTCTACTACATTTCATTTCTAAGCCAGGATTTGTTCCCTATCATTAATGAAAGTTTATTATTATTATTATTATGCTATTTGACACAACCATGAAACATATGTGGGTATGTGTGTATATGTGTGCATATGTATATACATATATATATGTTTATAGAAGTACACACATTTATATGCTCCCAAATAATTATTTAAAATTTTAAAAAAGTATATAAAAAACACTTTTTCATTGCTACGGCTCCTCTCTCCTCCAGTACAGATCAAAATCTAAGCAATGTAAAATAATTGCCTTTAATGATTAGATCTCAGTTGAGCAACACAATTTTCTAATTAGAACCACATTTGAATTCATTCCAGTTTGTTAGGGCTTTCCAAAACTTTGACATGAATGCTTAGCACACTAAATTTTTTAAATTAAAAATGCTTAATAAATGCTTGTTAACTTAGCTTAACTAGAAACTGTTCACATTTTTTAAGAACCAGAATCACTTTTGCATCATAATTAGGGATTGAAGTTAGACTTTAATGGAGGTTTACCCAATATAAAATTTGTAAGATAAAGAGAAATCAACCCTTCTGAAAAAAAAATGGAGCTTATTTACTCACTTAAAGGTTTACACATTTTTAATAAGTAGGACTAGCTGTGCTGTCCTTGACAAAACATTTGATATATCTACTTTTTAAAAAGTCATATAAATTTCCCTCTGCTATTTTGAAATATGTACTGGTAAAACATCTTACATATTAATAAAATATGTGACCTCCAGTGCTCATTCTAGATGCTATTATAGATAAGTTAACAACATTTTGGCATGGTAACAAAAGCAAGTGAAATCTATGCAATGTAATTTCAAAATGAGTTTTTGAAGATAGCCTCAAGAATATTATCTTTCAGAAACATAAGATCAGCCCAGATATAGCTTGATTATGCTTTAAGTAATTTCCTGTTATCCTAGATATATCAAACTGATGTTGCCTCACACAAGTGCTAGGAGATTTAAGTACTGATATTGTGAGGATATATATTTTACAGGTCAGACTTTAACTTAAAAAAAATCCATTGGACGAGTCATCCCTACCCAGCTAATAAATTTGTTAATATAAATATTGATGTCACTTATTAGTACAATGAAATAGATTAAAATGAGCAAAATTGATAAAATTATAACACATACGGCATTTCCAGTATTTAGATATCATGTAACACTTAATATTGTAAAATTGATCTTGATAAGGGAAATTTTTTCTATCTGCTACTACCTCCTCTAGTTGAATATACTTCCATCTAAGAATAGGAAAATATATTGAAAATATAAATCTAAAATTCATTTTACTAGCATAGCTTGTGAAATAACAATTAAGGGTCAGGTGATCACTAGAAATAACAAGACAGAACAAATTATAATAAGCCATAAGAAATAAAATATGCTTGTTGATATGACTGTATTAATTAATGAGGATCATACAAATTATGGGTTCTTCTTGAATGTTTGAATTTTAGAATCATGATTCTGCTTTTTCAGAATCATGATTATGAAGTTTCTCAATCCTTCTGCTTTCTCAAATTTATGAAGTTTCTCATGGTCATCCTTTCCTCAATTCTTCAGTTCCTAACAATCACCATTATTTCATAGAAAAAGTACACTCTGAGTTCTCTTGAACATGATGAAGTATAGTTCTAGACTTCTAGATGTTATCTAAGGTAACATCTCTTTAAGAAATGTGCTTTCAAACTTTCTGACTAGATCATCATAAATATTGGCAGGATATCCATTAGATAAAGAAAAGTTATACAAACTGCTTGTTTCTAGTCAGAAATTTGTGCACACCTTGTGGAATGGTTAGGCACTACCAGAATATGAGTTAAGTCTTTAATCTTTCTTTCCAGACATAGAATGTCAACACAGACACATTTTAAAGTTTGAGTTTTTTTTAGAGATCACATTATTTCCAGAAATGCAACATAAATTTATACTATTTTCCCCTGCACATAACATGCATAGATAGGTCTAACATTTCTTAATGACAACTACAATCATCTTGGGCCAGTAAGATCTGTTCTTTACTAGATCTAATGTTTTCTCTTAATCTATAGATCTAAAATCATATAAAGCTTTTTTGGTGCTAGTGCATATGTCTGGGTAGGAACAACAGTTTCCTGATACCAAGTATGGGATTAGTGAAAGTTTGGCACAGTTTTCTATTGAGCATCTTCAACTTCCTTCTTTATCTGAATATTAAAGCACCATAAAGGGTCTAGAAATATAATCCTTTAGCATTATTATCTTATTTCTTTGCTTATATCACTTCTCACTCATAAGTCATCTACTTTTTTTAAGCTTTTTATTTGCAAAACATATGCATGGATAATTTTTTAACATTTACCCTTGCAAAGCTTTCTGTTACAAATTTTCCCCCCTTACTCCCCACCCCCTCCCCTAGATGTCAGGAAGTCCAATACGTGTTAACCATGTCAAAATACTTGACAAATCGAATGTGTATACATATTTATACAGTTATCTTGTTGCACAAGAAAAATCGGATCTACAAGAAAAAAATCTGAGAAGGGAAACATAATGCAAACAAACATCAATAGAGAGGATGAAAATGTTATGTTGTGGTCCACATTCATATCCCTCTCTGGGTGTATGTGGCTTTCTTCATCACTGAACAATTGGAGCTGGTTTGAAACATCTCTTTGTTGAAGAGAACCATGTCCATCAGAATTGATCATCATATATAGTCTCCTTGTTGCTGTGTATATTGGTCTCCTGGTTCTGCTCATTTCACTTAGCATCAGTTCATGCAAGTCTCTCCAGGCCTCTCTGAATAAGTGATCTACTTTCACTGCCACCCACAAACAATGGAAGCAGAGAAGGTTGATTCAATGAAATAAAATTCACATAATTCTTAGCATATTGTCCCTCAAATTCAGGACCACATTATCATCTGCTTACATAATAGCTCCTTGTGTGTCACATATCACTTTCAATCTTTCCTTAGGTGTCACCTGGTAACTTAGGTATCATTTAGTCTTTAAACCTGGGTACCCACTATTTATTTCCACATTAATTTCCTAGAATTTCTAGAGTTGGATAAAAAATATTAATACTATAATTCTATGTCTTAAGTATAAGTTTGATGGAAACAATTTTTATTTAATGTTATTCTAAGTCCAAGCATTTCTAACTCAAAGAGAGAAATAATCAAATTGACGTAGACCTCCTCCTGTGCCCTTGAATACTTGTCTACAAAAAAAAATAATTCAAGGTATAATTTATAGAAATATCTAAAAAGGAAAAGGACATCTGTTAAGAGACAGTTATCAGTTAAACTCTAATTCCATCTAATGGAAAACTATTTACTTAATCTTATGGTAAAATTACTCATTTTTCCCTTTCATCACTCTCTTCAAAAATATTCAAGAAGTAATCAGAAACTTTCTTTCCTTTGATCAGTGCCCAAATGGGGAAAGAGAATACCTCTATTAAATGAGTCATAATTATTTTCCTTTCAGGCAATGGGAAAAGTATTAGTCTTAACTACAAAAGAAATATTTCTTATTGTAAACTTGATTATCACCCTTAATCCACTGGTCAAGACTAATCTTCATTCTTAATCTTTTAAGCACTTTCCTATAGGGATAGTCTGAAAAGGACTCTATAGACTATCAATGAATCAGTATTCATAAAGCTCCTACTATGTTCCAGGTACTGTTTTTTTTTAATTGTGTTTTTAATTTAGTGAAATGGAAGCAGAAGACAATTATCAAATGATGCCACATTGGTTCTTGCCAAATATTACCAGTGTGTTTTTAATTTAAATTCGTATATTCCATAGATTTTTTTCTTTTGGATCCCCTATCTGTATTAGGATTTCAGCAGACAAACCGTGATTATTTTATGTCCAGAAATAATCCTTTTTTTGCTACTCTAAGCAAAAGTTATACATCTTTTATTGTGTTCTACCAATTTTTAAAAAGCTTTTTATTATCAAAACATATGCATGGATAATTTTTCGACATTGACCTTGCATAGCCTTGTGTTTTTGATTTTCCCCTCCTTCTCCCTGCCCCTTCCCCAAATGGCAAGCAATCCAATATATGTTATACATGTTAAAATATTTGGTAAATCCAATATATGTAAATATTCATACAATTCTCTTGTTACACAAGAAAAATCAGATCAAAAAGGAAAGAAAATGAGTAAAAAAAAAACAAAATGCAAGTGAACAACATCAGAAAGAGTGAGAATGTTATGTTGTGATTCACACTCAGTTCCCACAATCCTCTCTCTGGATGTAGATAGCTCTCTTCATCACAAGATCATTGGAACTGGCATCAATCATCCCATTGTTGGAAAGAATCACATTCATAATAATTTATCATCATATTAATATTGATGCTGCCATGTACAATGATTTTCTGGTTTGGCTCATTTCACTACATATCAGTTCATATAAGTCTCTCCAGGATTCTCTGAAATCATCCATCTCTGGTCGTTTCTTACAGAACAATAATATTCCATAACATTCATATACCATAATTTATTCAGGCATGCATATTTGATAACTTTTTGAACAGAGTTCCAAATTGCTCTCCAGAATGGTTGGATCCATTCACAGTTCCACTAACAATATATCGGCGTCCTGGTTTTCCCACATTTGTCAATTTATCAGTATTTGTCAATATCTTTTCCTGTCATCTTAGCCAATCTGAGAGGTGTATAGTGGTATCTCAGAATCTTCTTGATTTGCATTTCTCTGCTCAATAGTGAGTTAGAGTACTGTTCCATATGATTAGAAATGGTTTTAATTTCTTCATCTGAAAATTGTCTGTTCATATGCTTTTACCATTTGTCAATTGGAGAATGGCTTGAATTTTTATAAGTTTGAGTCAGTTCTCTATATGTTTTAAAATGAGATCTTTATCAGAACCCTTAAATGTAAAAATGCCTTTCCAATTTATTGCTTCCATTCTAATCTTGTTTGCATTAATTTTGTTTGTACAAAAACTTTTTAACTTAATATTATCAAAATTATCCATCAATTATGAGTTCCAGTTCTTCTTTGGACATAAATTCCTTCCTTCTCCACAGATCTGAGAAGTAAACTATCCTATGTTCCTCTAATTTGCTTATAATATTACTCTTTATGTCTAAATCATGAACCTATTTTGACCCTTATCTTGGTATGTGGTGTTAAGTGTGTGTGGGTCAATGCCAGGTACTGTTTCTAAAGAGACAAAAGACAATTCCTGGCCACAAGTAGCTTATGATATAATGAGTGAGACAAGATGCAAACACATATATAGTAATCAAGCTATATACAGGATAAATAAGAAATAATTGGGGGGAGGAAAGAGGGGTTGGGGAAAACTTAGAATAGTAGGGATTTTAGTTGGGACATAAAGGAAGGCAAGGGAAGTCAGTAGTTGGACTGAAGAAGGGAGAGGAATGAGCGATAGCAAAATAAAATGTCTTGAGTCAAGAAATAGAGTGTCTTATTCATGAAACAGTCCAATGTTAATGGATTGAAGAATATGTGGTAGGGATTAAGGTATTAATATAAAAAAAACCTGGCAAAGTATAAGGTGGCTATGTTATGAAGGGATTCAAATGCAGAACAGAACATTTTGTATTTGATCCTGGAGCTGACAGGGAGGCATTGCAGTTTAAATAGGGAGATTATATGATCAGACTTGTACATAAGCAAAATTAGTTGCATACATGAATAGGGGACAGATTAGAGTGGGGAATGAGGCAGGCAGACTCAACATCAGGCTAACACAATAGTACAGATGAAGTGATGAGGACCTATACTAGAGGTATGGCAATGTCCAAGGTGAGAATGGGGTATATTCAAGATATCTTTACAAAGATGAAACTGACTGGCCTTATTAACAGACTGCATATGAAGAAGTATTGAGAATTACAAATTTTTATTTTAATATTTTAAGTTAAGCTAAAGATGAGGGCTTTTTTTTCTTTTTTCTTTTAAATGCTTCCACACTTGTGTATACCAAATTTATGATTACCTAGCGCTTTTATTCATCTCTGACAAGTACTAAGTGTCTAACTTGGAACTAGTTAAAAATATGTCAGCAAATGTCAGTCCATATATGTGACTTTGCTCCCTACACGGTCTTTCCATTATTAGTAACAGTACACCACAAAGGTAAGATTTCATTTGTCCATGGAGTAAAATCTTCCTGTCACTCAAGCTTCAACTAGCAAATACAATTTATTTCTGGTCACTGTTCATACAGGACTGATTCCAAGGATCTGCATGAGGCAATACTATTGCACTCCTATCTTTCCAGTCTTCTCATATCTTATATTGTCTCTGTCATATATTTCTTGATCCAGAGATCCCATGTTCTTGCTGTTCCTCAAACAAGGCACTCCATGTCTTGGAACTAGGCATTCTTTCTAGCTGTTCTCCATGTCTGGAATGCTTTCTGTCTTTATCCTTGTTTCCTAACTTCCTTCAGTCCCAACTAAAATCACATCTTCTATAGGATGCCCTTTTCCAATGTCCTTAATTCTAGTGCCTTCTCTCTTCTAATTATTTCCTTGTTATCCTATATGTAGTTTGCACATTTTTAAGGATATTTTCTTTCCAATTAGTTTGTGGTTCCCAAGGACAGGATTGTCTTTTGCCTATCTGCAAATCCCTAGCCATTAGCACAATGCCTGGCACATTGCTTAATAATAGTAGATACTTAATAAACGCTAACTGATGAAGGAACACACAATTTTGGAAAGAAAGGGATGGATCTATATAGCTGACTTAGCAAAATTCAGCAGATACAAATGCAGGAAGTTAAAGAAGAAAGCAAAAGTAGAACTGTTTTAGCACTGAAGGGAGACCTCTAGAAGGACAAAAGGCATTGAAGAATAGAAGACTCAAGCTAAAACTAATGGTTGTACTTCCACATTCCTTCTTTTTTTTCTTCCAATATTCCCAGCATTCTGAATTTTTGCCCCAGACATAAAGAAATCAGGATCTAACTAGAAATGAACAAATTCAAGTTAGGACAGACTACCAAACCTCTGCCTAAATATTAGGAGTTTCCTAACTAGAGGTACTAAAACATTATGATTGTACTCTTAACCTTTCATCTATTATAAATTCCAAAAAGCAGCTGAGGAGTGGACTACATGGACATGAGTAATGAATTGTATTGCTAGCTAAGCTTTTTTAAAAATTAACTAATTGTTGTAACTATGTGTCCTGATTAAATCAATGAAGGTAAAGGGAGCAGGAAAGAGAGTTGATTAAGGGCCAACAGCACCCTACACTAAAACACCTACAGTGATCAATATCATAACATGTTGAAATAAAGCCCTAAATAAGTGGCACAACTCAACCAACTGTAAATCAAATATATAAATTAGTAGAAATTAAATAGTAAGATTTCCATATCAAGAATGGATGATTAAATCACACATAGTATTGTAATTTGAAGTAGTAAATATTGAAAAGAGACAGAAAAGGAGCAGTCAGAAAGGTAGGAAGAAACCCACAAAAATATGTTAAAATGTATGTATGTATAATGTACACACATATGTTTATATATACACATGTATATTCCAAAACATTTGCATAATGTTCACATGTCTATTGTATACCTATCATGAATGACAAATCCTTATTAAATAAATATTATACAAAGTCTTTTCTACATTATTCTCATTATATTTCCTTATCTTACTTGAATTAATTTTGGTTGAGGAAATGCTCTTGAATTTCATGTTGTGAAAGTTATATATTTTATCTTCTGTAATTGCTTTTATCCACTGTGATTAAGAATATATCTATTATACTAAATGTGGATCACAACATAGTACTTTTACTTTTTTGTTATTTTTCTCATCTTTTCCTTTTTGATCTGATTTTTCTTGTACAGTATGGTAAATGTGGAAATAGGTATAGAAGAATTGCACATGTTTAACATATAGTGGATTATTTACTGTCTAGAAGAGGAGTTGAGGAGAAAAGAGGGAGAAAAACTTGGAACACAAGGTTTTTCAAGGGTGCATGTTGAAAAATATCTTTGCATATATTTTGAAAATAAAAATGTATTTGTTTAAAAAAAACTTCAACAATAAATAAATAGAAAAAATCCACAGCTATGAAAATTGCTTCTTTTCTAATTTTTGTATATTTGTGAAAAATGGATGGGCATTTTTTTTTGTTTCCACAGTTAATGAAAATTAAATTGGAAAAATGAAACAAATTAGAGAACTGAAACCCACAAGCACATCAAAGAATAACAAAAGGTGGTGGTTAGTTATCTTCTCCCAATAGAATGTAAGCTCCTTGGGGACAGGCACTGACTTTTGTAATCAGGGGTGGTGGCCTGATATTTGAAAATAATCTTTTGTTCTTTTCCCCTAACCCTCCTCTGGTACCTTCCCTCTTCTGGAATGTAAACTCCTTGGGGGCAGTGACTGGCTATGTAAAGAGAGGTAGAGATTCATGTTGTGTAACTTCTATAATATCCAATTAATATGGAATCAGAGGAAGAATTTGTGCTTCAGAATAGGAAATAAAATGCTGCCTTCAGAGTTTCAAAGGTGTGTCTACTAACCGAGGCACTCATTCTTGAAAAAAATACAAAATAAATCTTTCCCGCATTCATCAGTGAGTCAGTGAAATTCTTGGTAAGATATTTTCTTTTTTACAGTAATCTTTAATGTTAGTTCACATATTTATTTAGAATGAATAATAGGATATGGTATTTGGGGTGAGCTTAAACCTAATTCCTTCCAAACTACTTTCTAGTTTTCCTAGAAGTTTTTATCAAATAAATATTCTTTCTGATATATAATTTGTTATTTCATGTTTATTGAATAATGGATCATTGAGTTTCTGTATTTTATGATTCTCTATTATCTAGTCTGTTTTATTTATCTCTTTATAATTTAGCCAATACCACATAATTTTAAAGTTGTTGCTTTATAAGACAGTTTGAGGTCTGAAAGTGCTACTGCTTTTCATCACCTCCTTTAATATTAAAGACATTTTATTTTCCAAATTTATCAACTTCTTGAAGTATCTCTTTGATAATTTAATTAGTATAACATTAAATGTATAAATTAAGTTTGGTAATATTATCAATTTAATGATATTAGTGCAGCCCAGCTATGAACAATGAAGATTCTTCCAACTAAATTTTTCTTTATTTCTTAAAGGAGCACTTTGTAACTGAATTTGTACAAATTGTGAGTTTTGGTAGAGTGATCCCAGATATTTTATGCATATTGTAGTTTTTTTTTCAATTATTGCCTTATGGGTTTTGTTATTACTAATTTATTTTTATTTTTGGGGGGAGGTGAGGCAATAGGGTTAAGTGATTTGCCCATGGTCACACAGCTAGTAAGGGTCAAGTATATGAAGCTAGATTTGAACTCAGGTCCTCCTGACTCTAGGGCTTGTGCTCTACCCACTGTACTACCTAGCTGCCCAAATGTTAATGATTTTTAAGGGCTTATTCTCTAATCTACAACTTTTGGTAGCTATTAATTGTTTCAACTACATCATTGCTGATTCTCTAGGATTTTCCAAATAGGCCATAATTTCATTACCAAACAGGATAATTTTATCTCTTTTTTCTTTATATCCTTAATTTTCTTTTCTTGTCTTTTTCTGCTATTGCTAGCACTTTGAAAATTATTAACAAGTAACAGTGGAAAGAATGGGCTTTGCTCCTATATTTATTAGTAAAGGTTTCGTAGTTTCCCCATTTAAAATGATGGATTTTATTGTGTTTTAGATAGATTTTTATATTTAAAATGTCTTACTATTCCTAGACCTGTAGGGTTTTTTAGTATAAATGTGTGTGGCAGTAATTTTTGAGAATAATTTGTATAGTGTTGGTAGTAATTATACTTCAAACATTTGCTAGAATTCTCATAAATCTCTGGGCTAAGTGGGTTTTTTTTTATTTGTTTGCTTGTTTATTTTTAGAAATTCCTTTATATCTGTTATTCAGGAATTTTTCAGTCATGTCTAGCTCTTTTGTGATCCCATTTAGAATTTTCTTGGCAGAGATTCTGGAGTAGTTTGTCATTTCCTTCTCTAATTCATATTAAAATGAGGAAACTAGGCAAACAGAGATATAGTTGATAAGCAATTAATAATCAATTTATTAATTAGAGTTGGCAAATAATCAATAAATTGAGATCAGTGGTTATCTTGGAAATCAGAGAGCATCCTATGATTGAATACCCTTGGAAGAATGTTCCCTGTGAACAGAAATCAAATCCATTTGGTTAACAATGACAGAATGAATATAATGAGAAATGATGGGTCTATTCTAATAAAAGGCTAGAAGACCTGACTTTAATTACATCACTTTTGAACAAAGAGACTCATCTCAACCAGATCATTCCTGTTTTAGGCAATCTATAAATATAAAAATTATATATGTATATGTGTGCATACTTATGCATATATGTGTAAATATAAACACATAAATATAAATATATAAAATATAGGCTTATAACCAAGAAGAATTTACCAACAAAACTCATTTTATTCCACAGGGGGAAAATTGAACCTTAAATGAACTAGAGAAATTACAACCATTCCTTACAAAAAGAACAGAGCTATGTAAAAAAAAATCTCAAGCACAAATTCAGGAGTCAAAAGAAAGATAAAAAGGTAAAAATGAGGATCTAAAAAACAGGAAATTATTTACACTTAAATATATAAGGATGATACATGTCTCCTTAGAACATAATTATCAGGTGTCATACATAGAGTCCAATGAGACAGAGCACCTGGGGGTGATTCTGTTATATTTTGATGCTCTTAAAAGAAAATGGAAAAGAAAAGAAAGAAAAAGAATGGAAGCTAGCAGGGAGGAAGATAAATGATCTGGTAAATTATATCACATAATTAGAGTACCCCAAAAAAGACATGCAAAGGTGGGAGTACTGAGTGATACTTAAAACTTACTCTTATTTAAACTGATTAAAGAAGGGTAAAAATGTACATACAAACACACTCAGAATTGGGTGCAAAAATATATTTCACTAACAGAGTAATAGAAAGGAAAGGGAAGAATCAGAAGTTTAATTAGAAGAATCAATCCTAAGCAAAATCATCAACGGATGTACAAGGATATTTATTGGAGCTCTCTTTTGTGATGCAAAGAATTTGAAACTAAAGAAAAGTACACATTTGGGGGAATGGCAGAACAATTTATAGTATACAGATGTGATAGAATATTGAACAAGTTATGATATATAAATTGATGGTATATTAATTTTTTAGTAAAGTTTTTATTTGCAAAACATATGTATGGGTAATTTTTCAGCATTGACCCTTGCAAAGAGTTTTGTTACAAATTTTCCCCCCTAGTTCCCACTCCTCCCCTAGATGGCAGGAAGTCTGCTACAGTATTTGACAAATAGAATATGTGTATACATATTTTTACAGTTATCTTGCTGTGCAAGAAAAGTCGGATCTACAAGAAAAAAAATCTGAGAAGGGAAACATAATGCAAGCATCAATAGAGAGCATGAAAACGTTATGTTGTGGTCCACATTTCATATCCCTCTCTCTGGGTGTATATGGCTTTCTTCACTGAACAATTGGAAGTGGTTTGAAAAATTTCATTGTTGAAGAGAGCCATATCTATCAGAACTGATCATCATATAGTATTGTTGTAGCCGTGTATAATGATCTCCTGGTTGTGCTCATTTCACTCATCATCAGTTCATGCAAGTCTCTCCAGGCCTCTCTGCAATTATCCTGTTGGTCATTTCTTATAAAACAATAATATTCCATAACATTTATATACCATAATTTATTCAGCCATTCTCCAATTGATGAGCATCCATTCAGTTTGATGGTATACTAGTTTGCTATAAGAAATGATAAAGGAATCATTTCAGGGAAACCTGGGAAGAATTTTATGAACTGCTTCAGGGTGAAGTAAGCAGAACCAGGGTTGCAGTTATTGCAATGACAACAATATTGTAAAGGCAAACAACTTTGAAAAACTTAAAACTTACCTAATAACTGATTAATGCAATGACTAAGCATGATTCCAGAAGACTTTTGAAACATGGTACCTACCTCATCATAGAAGTTATGTACTAAGAACACAAATAATAACTTTTTCTTAACATGACTAATGTAAAAAATTGTACAAATTTACTATGAATGTTTGTAATGGGGATTTTGCTTTTTCTTTTTTCCTTCCTTCCTTCTTTCCTTCCTTCCTTCCTTCTTTCCTTCCTTCCTTCATTCCTTCCTTCTTTCCTTCCTTTCTTTTTCCTTTCCTTCTTTTTAATAAGGATGAAGAAAGAAGCAGACTTTCATTGATAGAAAAAATACAATGTAATTGAAAAATTCTATTTCAACCAGCAGAACTTTTATTTACTGCTGTACTTGGTTGAAGGAAATAACAAGTTCAATGCTTTTTATTTATATAATTTTCATAAAATATTCACCACATATTCAAACATTTTCATAGAACAATTTTCAAGAGTAAAACATATTCTTTAAAGTTGCTTCAAACAAATACTAACAAAATGTATCAACCCTTAGTACACAGCAAAATTGTTTAAAAATTATTATGGAGAGAGTAATTTTATAAAGTGTGGGAATGGCTATTTCATGAATTCAATATGGATCAATTTTCAAACAGTATTGATGAAGGTAGCTCAAAGGTCTTCTTTTGAAAACTGCTCAGGTCACCCCCTAAATGGTTGGACGAAATCTTCTATAACTGTGGTATAAATGAAATCTAGGGAAAAAAAGCTAAACTAAAGACTCAAATCATGTCCATGACATATTATATTCTCTACTTCTGAAAAAAAAAAACAGTTTTAGTCAGTCTAATAAAACACAAAGAAGACCTAGGAAACATCAGAAATAGTCAGCACCTTTTAGCATAAAAAGCATGTTTTTCATGGAACAAAAATAGCCAGTTACCCTACAAAGTGTTGGAAAGACCTGTTTATGGAGAGACAATGGCTGGGAATCAAAAGAGAATAATGAAAATTTTAAAAATCCTTTTTTTCCTCATAGTTAACCTAATGACTCCATAAAGTAAAGCACAAACATTTATAATAATGAATCATAACAATGATTTGTGAGCTTCCCAAGTTTTCATTTTATGTTCTTCTGTTTTCTCTTAAACAAGAGGAGAGACAAAGACTGGAA
Source organism: Myrmecobius fasciatus (assembly GCA_023553655.1). Taxonomy (NCBI): domain Eukaryota; kingdom Metazoa; phylum Chordata; class Mammalia; order Dasyuromorphia; family Myrmecobiidae; genus Myrmecobius; species Myrmecobius fasciatus. Next base: position 16,062 of record JAJPUD010025869.1, read on the forward strand.
AGTTTGGGTCATATGGATCATAGCACTAGTGCTATGTCTGGAATTTTCTTATAAATATCCCATTGTTTTGAAGTTCATAGACCTGGCTAAAACAGCAGGGACAACCTCATTTGTACTTTTATAATTGTAGAGGGATTTTCAGGAGTTAAAGTAATTTTCCACAATACTTTTTTACTATAACTTGAGTGACAAGAGAAAGTTCCTTTTGTTATTGGTATCTGAAGTGGGATTGCTATGTTATAATACAATTTTCAACAGGCTAACAGAAAAATAAATAGCATCATAAACAAATGCCAAGAGGAAGACAGACTTGGGTACTTCAGAAGGCCTATTTTGTAATAGATTTTATACTCTGCAACTTCATGCTTTTTAAAGATAAAGCACACACTACCATTAAATGACCATTTCTAGCCTCATGAAACATCTTGCATTTCTATTTTCTGTGTTTGAACAAATCTCCTGCTACTCTTAAAAAAATGCAACAACCCTAACCTCTCTCTCTCCCTCCCTCCTTCTTTCCTCCTTTCCTTCCTTTTCTCCCTTTCTCTCTCATCATCAAAAACTCATATTTCATATTTCAAGGTTGTTAAAAGGAAATGTTCATTTTCATCAGAATTCTTTATACCATTGTGTTATTTAAAAATCTTACTCCAAATTACAAAAAAAATCACTAAAAATTTAAGCTTTTTTAGAAGTTTCTCCTAATGAATCACTCATATGAAAATTACACATAAATCTTCTCACAGATCACTCTGAGTGAGAATAAAATTAGAAATTGTTCTTGTCCTCAAAGTATCAAATGCAAATTTGATAATGAAAATGTTATTATTTTCCAAGATTATTACAAAGGATCTCTTCAGTCCTAAATACAATGATTTTTGAAGGTGGCCTTGCTGTACCAGATATAAAACTATATTATAAAGCAGCAGTCATCAAAACCATTTGGTACTGGCTGAGAAATAGAGCAGTCAATTAGTGGCATAGGATAGGATATCAGGACAAGATAGTTAATAATGTTAGCAATTTAGTGTTTGATAAACCAAAAGACCCCAGCT
>JAJPUD010025870.1:0-17116 GCA_023553655.1 Myrmecobius fasciatus
TAGCAGCCCTTTTTGTAGTGGCTAGAAACTGTAAACTGAATGGATGCCCATCAATTGGAGAATGGCTGGAGAATAAATTATGGTATATGAATGTTGTGGAATATTATTGTTCTGTGAGAAATGACCAGCAGGATGATTTCAGAGAGGCCTGAAGAGGCTTGCCTGAAATGATGCTGAGCAAAATGAGCAGAACCAGGAGATCATTGTACACAGCAACAACAATACTATATGATGATCAATTCTGATGGACATGACTCTCTTCAACAATGAAATGTTTCAAACCAGTTCCAATTGTTCAGTGAAGAAAGCCATATACACCCAGAGAGAGGGATATGAAATGTGGACCACAACATAACATTTTTATGCTCTCTATTGATGTTTGCTTGCATTGTGTTTCCTTTCTTTGATTTTTTTTCTTGTAGATACAAATTTTCTTGCACAACAATGATAAGGATGGAAATATTTATACATACATTTGATTTGTCAAGTATTTTAACATAATTAACATTAGTGGATTTCCTGCCATCTAGGGGAGGGGTGGAGACTAGGGTGGAAAATTTTTAACAGAAAGCTTTGTAAGGGCTAATGTTGAAGAATTGCCCATACATATGTTTTGCATATAAAAAGCTTTAATTAAAAATAAAATATATATAATAATATATATATATATAAAATAAAATATATGAATTATAAAAAAAATTCATAAGTATATAAGCCATTCTCCAACTGATAAATGGTCAAAAGATATGAACAGAAAATTTTCAAATGAATAAATTCAAACCATTTCTAGTCATATGAAAAAGTGTTCCAAATTGTTACATTATTGATCAGAGAAATGTAAATTAAGGCAAATCTGAGATACTATTACACATCTCTCAGATTGACTAAGGTGACAGGAAAAGATAATGATGAATGTTGGAGGGGATGTGGGAAAACTGGTATAGCTATATGTTGGTGGAGTTGTGAAATGATCCAACCATTCTGGAGAACATTGTTGAATTATGCCCAAAGGACTATCAAACTGTGCCTACCCTTTGATCTAGCAATGTCTATACTAGATCTGTATCCCAAAGAGATTATAAAAATGGAAAAAGGACCAACATATGCAAAAAAGTTTGTAGCAGCCCTTTCTGTAGTGGCAAGGAATTGGAAATTGACTGGATTCCCATCAGATGGAGAATGACTGAATCAGTTATGATATATGAATGGTATTATTCTCCTTTAAGAACCATCTGTAGGATAACTTCAAAGAGACCTGGAGACACTTACATCAACTGATACTAAGTGAAGTGAGTAGAACCAAGGGAATATTATACCCAGAAATAACAAATTTATACATTGATCAATTCTGATAGACATCACTCTTTTTAACAGCAAATCATCTTTGCGATTCAGGCCATTTCCAATGGTCTTGTGATAAAGAGAGCCATTTGAATCCAAGGAGAAGACTATGAAGACTGAATGTGGATCATAACGTAATAGTTTCACTTTTTTGTAGTTATTTGTGTGTATTTTTGTTTTTTTCTCATTTTTTTCCTTTTTATTTTAATTTTTCTTGTGCAGCATTGATAATTGTGGAAATATGTATAGAAGAATTGCACATGTTTAGCATATATTGAAATACTTGCTATCTGGGGAAGGAAATGAGGGGAAGGGATAAAAAACAATTTGGAAAAAAAGGTTGTGAAAGGATGGTTGTTGAAAATTATGCATATATATTTAGAAAATAAAAAAACTTAAAAAATCTGTATTGGTTAGAAAAGCAAAAATTAAAACAACCTCGCCTCTATCAGATTGGCTAATTTGACAAAAAAGAGAATGATAAATGCTGGAGAGGATGTGGAAAACTGAGACAGTAATGCATTATTAGTAAAGTTGTGAACTGATTTAATTATTTTGAAAAACAATTGTGATTATGGACAAAGGTATATAATACCCTTTGCTCTAATAATGCTACTTATGTCCATATCCCTAAGATGTTTAATAAAAAGTCTAAGGACTTTTTTCTAAAAATTATTTACAGCAGCTCTTTTGGGAGGCTAATAATTGGAAATCAAAGAAAGGGAAATCAAGGGCACACCAATCAGTTGGGGAATGACTGAACAAGCTGTGGTATATGATATTGTTGGAATATTTCTGTGTTACAAGAAATGCCAAGCAGGATGACTTCATGAAAAAACCTGGAAAGACTTATTGGAACTGATGCAAAGTGAAGTGAGCAAAACCAGGAGATCATTGTACAGAGTAACAAATATTGTACTTTAAGAATTGTGGATGACTTAGCTCTTCTTAGCAATGCAATGATCCAAGACAATCCCAAAGGAGTAATTGTGGAACATGCTATCCATCTCCAAAGAACAAATGTTCTCTGAATAAAGATGGAAGGATTTTCTCTTTTTTGTTCAAATAAATAATATGATATTGTAAAAATTATTGAACATATATAACCTGTATTGGATTGCTTACTGACTCATGGATTGATGAGGAGAAGAAGGGAAAGGAAGCATAGAACTTGGAATCTCAAAATGCTAAATTTCAAAAATTTTACAAAATGTTTTAAAATGTAATTGAGGAAAAATAAATATTATTTCAAAAAAGAAAAATATGTTTCTTAAATTTGCATCAGAAGATAAAGAGGAATCATATACCACTATAGATTTCTGATTTGAGAATTAAATTGAAATTATCTTGAGTATATGCATGTGAGGTATGAGAATCATAATTTATTTTATCATTTTACAACAAACTGAGGCATAGGGAGAATATGTTATCTATCCTAATAAATCTATAGAAAAATAAACCTGGAACTATATGACTCCACTTCATTATTTCACAGACTGCCTTCTACTCCATTTCCCTTTTCATCAAAGCCTGGATCCAGCCTGAAAACATAAATTCATTTCGTGGGAATTTCCACAAACTCAATTTCCAACCAATTATCTTCTAAAGTACAACCTATAATTATTCTTCATACATGTTAGCCATCAATTAATCAACAGCTATTTATTAAGTACATAACATGTGCCCAGAATTGTTTTAGATGCTAGGGAGAATATAAAAAAGTTAATCCTTTATTCTTCATTTACTCTGCATTACTACTCTTATCTCCTTTTCTGTTCAGGGAGATGGCTCTCTTATGATATTCTTTACTCAGTTTTCCTGTAAATTCTTTGGTAACAGGCTTCAATCTCATCATCCCACCATGCACCTCTTTATTGTCCTTTGAATGATCACAAATTTAGTTTTTCAAATTGTAAGACCATGAATCACAAGCATATAGTATTACCAAAAGATAATTGACCATCATAGATGGGGCCAGGAAGAACAGGGAAATTTCCAAATCATTGCTTTGTACAAACTTCTCTAACCATAAAACCTGAAAAGAAGAATTTTGGGCCAACTATGCAATATCATGAGACATTTGAAGGATCTTTTTTAGAAATATAGATGTTATCTTCAAATTGGACTCTGAATTGTACACATTATATGGCAAAGCTGGACACCCTTTAGCAATAACTCTCCCTTTTTTATGTCCCATTTCACTATTACTCAACAGAAATTATCTTTTATATGATTCAAGGAATTTTGTGTGATTTTAAAAGTGTGTGTGTTTTGGAGAATATTTACTTGCTATTCATTGCAGAGAATAAAAATAGAATAGAGCCCAAAGAACAAATCTCAGAGTCAGGAAAACTCAGCTTCAAGTTTCATCTCTGATACATATTGGCTCTCACCTCAGGCAAGTTATTTAACCTCTTAGTATACCAGGTACCTACCTGAAATTTAAATTAGAGTGTGGGTGCCAATCTGTACTAATAGAGAAAGCTCAGGGAGTCTTCTCTAACAACAAAATTCTAATTAAAAAATAAATACATGGCCCACACCTTCTTGTAGAAGAAGCATCATTTTTATTCCATTTTTCATTTGTTTATAATATCCTGTTTCTAGTCTTCTTTCTAATATCATCTTAGAATTCTTTGGGGATGTTCTGGCTTCATTGTTTCTCTTGCCAAACTTTTTATAACCTTGTTTTCATATCTACTATTTCCTTATGTAAAGGGGTAATAATGTTCATAATCTTCCACCATGTCCCTCTATAAGATTTTTACAAATTAATTTACATTCTCAGCTACTGTTGCTCTTGCCTGTCATGTATCCCCTTTTGGCAAAGGCAAGTGCTTCACTGGCTGTAGCATGTTCTATTTTCCTTTGATGTTCTTGATTTTTAGAAATTATATGTCATTAGAAAATAATGCATTTTTTTGTGGAAATTTTATTATTTTAATAATTGCTTACTTTAAAACTTCTTTAAAAAGGTCAGGCTGGAGTTGCATAAATTATATTACATATCTTCCCATATTTAATTCCCTCAGTTTTTGTATTAATTTAAAATTTCCCCTAAAAGTCAGCTGTTTAAATATTTACTGATTCTTATATTAGTACTAAGTCATTTGTAGCCAGTTAGATTATAATTAATTTGATTTTGTAAGGAAATTCATTGGTAACTATGTTTAACTTTTGAAGAATATATTTATGATATTTAAGTGTGAAAATCTATAAAACTTTGTTCTCGATTGTTACTTATGAATCAAATTTTTCATCATATTTTTATCCTTCTATATGTTCATCTTTGAAATGAAGTCACCAAATAGTAAATTACATGACAATTAAATCTGTAAGATCTTACTAAGTTCTTCATTAAAATTTCTCACCATATTCTGTCATGTATGCTATTCCATTGGCTATAATTATCTTCCTAGTAGGCTGTTTGCAACTGTTTATCAAGAACACATAACTTAAAATAATGTCTGATTTAGTCTTTGCTTAAATGCTTGCTTGCTTCATTGATTGAGAGAACTTATGTTTAATAAGTAGCTTCTCCAAAAAATTCTCTATGTCATACCTCTTTTGGCTGTAACTAACTTATGTTGTCTGGCTTTTGTTTTATTTATAGCAAGAACATCAAATGGTATAAGAGAAGACAGTGAAGGATATGTTGGAAAATGTTGGAAAATATCTTTGTGTATATTCCTGATGATTTTCTTCAAGAAGTGAGTAGGAAAATGATGGACATGATAAGTATCAAATAATATTGCAACAGATGAAATTGATTCAGTCTTTAGCATACAGCACATACTGGTTATCTGTATAGGATTTTATTTCTAAATTATCACCTTAAGCACAAGAAGACTTTACTAAAGCAAAGAGAAAAATCAATAACAAAAATAACAAAGGATAAATTTGAAAAGAATTTAAAGCTTGCAAATATGATTAATTGGTCAATCATTTATAAAATTATTTTGTATCTGCCAGTGCCCAAGATTTTTTTTTTGGCACACAAATGCATTGCAATGAATACATTTTTAAGAAGACTTTAATTTTTATGGAGGATACAGGTACATATCTTGTGTGTATGTGTGTATATGCGTGTGCATGTGTGTATGACATGAAATTAATAGAAATTAAATACAAAATACCAAATCATTTGACATGAAGAGCCCTATCAGTTAAGGAATCAGAAAAGACTTCTTTTGGGTATAGTATAAAGATTAGTCATGCAAGAATTTCAAAGGAAAGAAAATTTAGAAAGTTAATTAAAAAGAATGATTAAAAAAGATATAAAATATATAAGAAGCAGATATTGTGATCTAAACTTGGGGAAGATAAGATTGGAAAGGAATAAAAACAATTCTTCAAATATTGATTATTTCATTAATTCTGCTTTCTTTCTCATTCCTATAGCTGAATATACTCCATTTATATTTATTGATATGATTATTATCTATAGTTTTACTAACATACTGTCTCAAGTTTTTTTCTTAACTCCTAGAACTCTCATTATAAAGAGCAAAATGTAAAAAAAATAAAAGAATGACAAATCCAAAAAAATCATTTACTAAGCAAAATACAATAAAATTGTAATCAATACAAAAACTTGTAAAGAAATTAAATGAATTAAATTAAATCTAATTAATTAAATGAAAACTAAATCACTTAATTCTGAAATGATAGAAAATTTAAATACATTAAGCATGAAACAACATACAACAGTATTTGGCACATATTTAAACTATCCTTTAAGGGAAAATTTTCTTTTTAAATATTTTTATTAAGAAAAAAAAGAGAAATAAAAGATCAATAAGTGTATCACAACACCTCCCTTCTACCTCTTCTCAAAAGGAACTAGGAAAAAAATTTTAAAAAATAATTGAAAAAATAAACTTTTTGAAAGACAAAAAAGTCAAACACTTTTAAAGTATTGAAATGATAAATAAAACCAAGATTTGATTTGTCAAAAAAAGTTACTGTAGAGAGAGAGTCTAGATGATGAAGATAAGATAGAAAGTTGCCTGAACTCTTCCTAATTCCCCTCAAAACAATTTAAAAAATCCCTCAAAACAAATTTAGGAAGAACAGATCCTACAAAAGTACAGGGTAAAAAATTTTTTTCAGTACAACAAGACTAGAAAGATTGAAGAAAAGGTAAAAGAAAAGCACAACTCACTTCAGGGTCTTGGCAAGCCAGTGGGGGGCCTTAGGGTCTAGTACAGATCAACAAGTGAGGTTTTTTGGTCTCTGCTAAACAGGCAAGAAATACACATGACCAGCTGTGAGGTCTTTAGTAAAGTAAAAGGCGGTGATCAGGCTTGACCCAGACAGAGAAAGCCAGTGACCAGCTCCTTGAAGGAGAGCACAGTGACCTCTGTACTCCAGGAGCAGTGTTTACCTTTTAAAAAGTGATGAAATAGGTTGGAAAATAAGCAACGGACAGAACCAGCCATACATTGTACACAATAACAGCAAGACTGTACACTGATCAACTATGAAATACTTGGTTCTTCCTCAGCAGTTCAATGATCCAAGAAAATCCCAATAAAGTATGGATGGAAAATTTTATCTTCATCAGAAAGGGAAATATGGAAGCTGAATGCAAATCAACACATGCTATGTTCACTTTTTTTCTTTTTCTTCTATTTTTTTCTCTCTCATGGTTTTTCTATTGTTCTGTTTTTTTCTTTCTTAACATGGTTCATAAGAAAATGTTTTTAAGTGAATGTGCATGTATAATAAGAAAAAACAAAAATTTAGTATAAAAAAAAGGAAAATGAGCAAAATACAAAAAAAGGCATGACCATAGAAAGCTAATATGACAACAAAGAAGACGAAAACAAAAACTCAGAAGAAGAAAACAATGATAAAATATGCTCATACAAAGTCTCAAAGAGAAATGTGAATTGGTCATAGCCCCCAAAATACTCTTAAAACAGGTCAAAAAAGGATTTTTAAAAAAGAAAAAATATATTTTTGTTAAAACTTTTTATTTGCAAAACATATGCATAGGTAATTTTTCAACATTGACCTTTGCAAAGCTTTCTGTTAGAAATTTTTCCCTCCTACCCCCCACCCTCCCCTAGATGGCAGGAAGTCTAATACATGTTAATTATGTTAAAATATTTGACAGATCGAATATGTGTATACATAGTTATACAGTTATCTTGCTATATAGGAAAGAAAAACCTGAGAAGGAAAACATAATGCAAGCAAACATCAATAGGGAGTGTGAAAATGCTATGTTGTGGCCCAGACTCAGACCCCACAGGCCTCTCCCTGGATGTATACGGCTTTCTTCATCACTGAACTGCTGGAATTGCTTTGAAACATCTCATTGATGAAGAAAACTACGTCCATCAGAATAGAACATCGTATAGTCTTATTGTTGCCATGATGTTCTGGTTCTGCTGACTTCACTCAGCATCAGTTCATGCAAGTCTCTCCAGGCCTCTATGAAATCATCCTGCTAAATGTTTCTTACAGAACAATAATATTTCATAACATTCATATACCATAATTTGTTCAGCCATTCTCCAATTGATGGACATCCATTCACTTTACAGTTTCTAGCCACTACAAAAAGGGCTGTCAGAAACATTTTTGCACATATGGGGCCCTTTCCTTCCTTTAATATCTCTTTGGGATATAAGCCCAATAGAAACACTGCTGGGTCAAAGGGTCTGCACAGTTTGATCACTTTTTGAGTATAGTTCCAAATTGCTGTCCAGAATGGTTGGATCCATTCCCAGTTTTCCCACATCCCCTCCAATCTTCATCATTATCTTTTCCTGTCATTTTAGCCAATCTTACAGGTGTGTAGTGGTATCTCGAAGTTGTCTTAATTTGCATTTCTCTGATCAATAGTGATTTGGAGCATCTTTTCATATGACTAGAAATAGATTTAATTTCATCATCTGAAAATTGTCTGTTCATATCCCTTGACCATTTATCAACTGGAGAGTGGCTTGAATTATTTTAAATATGAGTCAATTCTCTATATATTTTAGAAATGAGACCTTTATCAGAACCTTTGAATGTAAAAATGTTTTCCCAGTTTATTGTCTCCCTTCTAATCTTGTCTGCATTTGTTTTGTTTGTATAAAAACTTTTTAACTTAATATAATCAAAATTATCTATCTGGTGTTCAATTAAGAGTTCCATTTCTTCTTTGGATGCAGATTCCTTCCTTTACCACAGGTCTAAGAAGTAAACTATCCTATATTCTTCTAATTTTCTTATAATATCACTCTTTATGTATAAATCATGAACCCACTTAGATCTTATCTTGGTATATGGTGTTAGGTGTAGGTCAAACCCTAATATTTTCCATACTAGTTTCCAATTTTCCTAGCAATTTTTGTCAAATAGGGAATACTTATCCCAAGAACTGGGGGGGTTGGGTTTATCAAACACTAGACTGCTATAATTATTATCATGTGATCCTATCCTATGCCACTGATCGACTACTCTATTTCTTAGCCAGTACCAAATGGTTTAGATAACCGCAACTTTATAATAGTTTTAGATCTGGTACAGCAAGGCCACCTTCATCAGCCCTTTTTTCAGTAATTTCCTTGAAATTCTTGACCTTTTGTTCTTCCAAATGAATTTTGGTATTATTTTTTCTAGATCTGTAAAATAATTTCTTGGGAGTTTGATTGGTATGGCACTAAACAAGTAAATTAGTTCGGGTAATACTGTCATTTTTATTATATTCTCTTGGTCTACCCATGAGCACTTGATGTTTTTCCAATTGATTAGGCCTGACTTTATTTGTGTGGAAAGTGTTTTGTAGTTTAGTTTGTATAGTTCCTGACTTTTCCTTTGCACAAAATTCCCAAATATTTTATACCATCAACAGTTATTTTGAATGGAATTTGTTTTTGTATCTCTTGCTGCTGAACTTTGTTGGTAATATATATAAAAATGCTGCTAATTTATGTGGAATTATTTTGTATCCTGCAAGTTTGCTAAAGTTGTGAATTGTTTCTAGCAGTTTTTCAGTTGAGTCTTTTGGGTGTCTAAGTATACCATCATGTCATCTGCAAAGAGTGATAATTTGGTTTCCTCATTACCCACTCTAATTCCTTTAATCTTTTTTTCTTCTCTTACCTGCCAAAGCTAAGATTTCTAATACAATATTAAATAGTAATAGTGACAGTGGACAGCCTTGTTTCACTCCTGATCTTACTGGGAATGGATCTAGTTTGTCCCCATTACATAAAATGCTTGCTGATGATTTTAAATAGATGCTACTGATCATTTTAAGGAAAAGCCCATTTATTCCTATACTCTCTAGAATTTTTAATAGGAATGGATGTTGGATTTTATCAAATGATTTTTCTACATCTATTGATATAATCATATGATTTTTGTTAATTTGGTTATTAATATAATTGATTATGCTGATAGTTTTCCTAATATTGAACCAGCCCTGCATTCCTAGTATAAATCCCACTTAGTCATAGTGTATTATTCTGAGAATGACTTTCTGTAAACTTATTGCTAATATCTTATTTAAGATTTTTGCATCAATATTCATTAGGGAAATTGGTCTATAGTTTTCTTTCTCAGTTTTCACCCTACCTGGTTTAGCTATCATCACCATATCTGTATCATAAAAGGAATTCGGTAGTACACCTTCTTTCCCTATCTTTTTTCAAATAGTTTATATAGTATTAGAATTAATTGTTTTTTCAATATTTGGAAGAATTCACATGAAAATCCATGTGGCCCTGGAGATTTTTTCTTAGGAAGTTGGTTAATAGCTTGTTCTATTTCTTTTTCTGATATGGGGCTATTTAAATAATTTATTTCCTCTTCCGTTAACTTGGGCAGTGTATATTTTTGTAGATATTCCTCCATTTCATTTAGATTATCAAATTTGTTGGCATAACATTGGGCAAAGTAATTCCTAATTATTGCTCTAATTTATTTTTCATTCGTGGAAAGTTCTCATCATTTTTGAGACTAACAATTTCATTTTCTTGTTTTTTTCTAATTAAATTAACTAAAGCTTTATCTATTTTGTTGATTTTTCATAAAACGAACTCTTAATTTTATTTGTTAATTCAATACTTTTCTTCTTTTCAATTTTATTAATCTCCCCTTTTATTTTCAGATTTTCAAATTTGGTATTTAATTGAGGGTTTTTGATTTGCTCTTTTTCTAGTTTTTTTTTTTTTAATATTAAGCCCAATTCATTGACCTCTTTCTCTATTTTATCTAAGTAAGCATCTAGAGACATACAATTACCCTTATAACTGCTTTGTCCATATCCCACAAATTTTGGTATGTTGTCTCATTATAGTCATTCTCCTGGATGAAATTATTGATTGTGTCTATAATTTGCTCTTTCATCCATTCATTCTTTAAAATTAGATTATTTAATTTCCAATTAACTTTTGGTCTATTTTCTCCTGGCCTTATATTACATGTGCTTTTTATTGCATCATGATCTGAAAAAGTTTCATTTACAATTTCTGCCTTTTTGCATTTGTTTTTGAGGTTTTTATGCCCTAACACATGGACAATTTTTGTATAAGTTCCATGAACTGCTGAGAAAAAAGTATACTCCCTTCTGTCTCCATTGAAAATTTTCTCCAGAGATCTATCATACCTAACTTTTCTAGCCTTTTGTTAACCTCCCTAACTTCTTTCTTATTTATTTTGGAATTTGATTTATCTAATTCTTTGAGAGCAAGGTTGTGATCCCCCACTAGTATAATTTTGCTCTGTATTTCTTCTTGCATCTCTCTTATCTTCTCCTCTAGGAATTTGGATTCTATACCACTTAGTACATATTTGTTTAGTATTGATATTGCTTCATTCTCTATGGAAGCTTTAGTAAAATATAGTTTCCTTCCTTATCTCTTTTAATTAGATCTACCTTTGCTTTTACTTGATCTGAGATCAGGATTGCTACTCCTGCTTTTTTTTTTTTGTTCACCTAAAGCATAATACATTCTGTTCCAGCCCTTTACCTTCAACCTGTGTATATCTCTATGCTTTAGATGTGTTTCTTGTAAACAATATATTGTTGGATTCTGGCTTTTTAATCCAGTCTGCTATGGGCTTCCGTTTTATGGGAGAGTGCATCCCATTCCCATTCACAGTTACAATAACTAATTCTATATTTCCTGCCATCTTATTTACCCATATTTATATTTTTCTCTTTCCTTTCACCCTTCTCCCTTCCCCCCTCCCCAGTATTTTGTTTTTAATGACCACCTCCCTCAAACAGTCCTTCTACCTTTAGAGCCTCTCCCCTTTTTTACACCTTTCCCCTAATTCTTCTATTTTTCCTTCTATTAGTCTATCCATTTCTTTTCCTCCTTTCCCTCCCACTTCCCTGTAAGGAGGGACAAGTTTCTCTGTGAAACCAAAGGTGCCTGATATACTCTTTTAGAGCCCAATCTGATGAGAGTAAGATTCACACAATGCTCATCCCCCTCCTTCCCTCAATTATATTAGGTTTTCTTGGCTTCTTCATGAGATTTAATCTTATTTTACCTCTTTTTTTTAACCTTATTTAACCCTTCTACCTCTAGTTTCTTTTTCATATTATCTAAGTAAAATCAAAGTACACCCCATTCTTTAAGTATACCCATAATAGAAATATAGCGCTCAAGAGTTCTTTCCTTTTTACCTTTTTATGCTTCTCTTGAGTTCTGTGTTTGGAGGTCAAATTTTTTTGTTCAGATCTGCTCTTTTCATTAGAAACATCATTAAATATCCATCTTCTTTCCTGGAAGATAATGCTTGTTCTAGCTGGATAGCTTATTTTTGGCTGTAATCCAAGTTCCTTTGCCTTTTGGAATATCTGATTCCATGTCCTTTGATCTTTTAATGTGGAAGCTGCCAGATCTTGTGTGATTCTAATTACAGTTCCTTGGTATTTGAATTGTTTCTTTCTAACTGCTTGCGATATCTTTTCCTTGGTGCGATAGTCTTAAAATTTAGCCACAATATTCCTTGGGGTTTTAATTGTGGGGTCTCTTTCAGGAGGTGATCAGTGAATTCTTTCGATAGTGATTTTACCTTCCGATTCTAAAACATCAGGGTAGTTTTCTTTCATGATTTCCTGGAAGATAGTGTCTAGGTTCATTTTTTAATCATGGCTCTCAGGGAGTCCATTTATCCTTAGATGATCTCTCCTAGATCTACTTTCCAGGTCAGTTGTTTTTCCTAGGAGATATTTCATATTTTGTCTATTTTTTTCATTCTTTTTGTTTTTGTTTGACTGATTCTTAAGCCTTATTGTGTCATTCATTTCCATTTATTCAGTTCTAATTTTTAATGTATTATTTTCTTCAGTTACCTTTTTTAGCTCCTTTTGTAACTGCCCAATTGAATTTTTTTGTTCATTGCAGTTTTTTTTTTTCCATTTCAACAGTTTTGTTTTTCAGTGAATTGGTGTCTTTTTCCATTTCAGTAATTTTGTTTTTCAGTGAATTGGTGTCTTTTTCATATTTTTTTTTGTAGTGCATTATATCCTTCTTGCAAAGATTTAGTTTTATTTCCCCATTTTTCTTCTAATTCTGTTTTGAGATTCTTTAAGCAAGCTTCCAGGAAAGCCTTGTGAAATGGGTACCAACTCATGTCTCCCATTGTGGCTTCCTTCAGAGTTGCTTTACCTTTATGAGCCTCAGGATCTGGGGTCTGTTCTTCTCACTCTCCTTAAAAGCTATCTATGTTGAGAGTTTTTTTTCTGTTTTTTATTCATTTTTTTTTTAAAAAGCTTGAGGTCTGTTTAAAGCAGAGGATCGGCAGCTGCTTCAATTTGCCCTGGGGCAATTTGGCTGATTGACTTCTGGTACTGGGCCATCCAGGCTAGGTCCCATGTTTGCAGTGGGTTACAATCTACCTTTTACAAAAGGCAGATCTGCCAAAACACCTGCCCACAAACAGGGCAGAGTGTCCCAAGACCTTAGAACCTGCCACTCTAAGGCCGGCCTGGCTCTGGCTTCCTGCCCTATCTTCTGGAGTTGAGTCCGAGTTCAGCAAACTGCCCAACCTCCTGCCCATCTGAAACAGACCTGCTCCAGAGCTCCTCCAAGGAGCACATTCTTCTAGGAATGTGTTGTTGTCCAAATATTTATTGGTGCTTTGACTCCAGAACCAGTTTAAAGGCTTAATCTGCTGTTGGTTTGAGAGAAGGTCAGAGGAGGTCACAGAGAGTCATGTCTTCACTCCGCCATCTTGGCTCTGCCCCCTCAAAAATTATTTTAAAAAATGAGTTTTATATAAGAATCATGAAACAGCCAACAACTTGGAAAAATAAAATAATTCTTAAAAAATTAAAATTGGCCAATAAAAGGAGGAAGAAAAACCCACTAAAGAAAACAGCACCTTGTCCAAATAGAAAAAAAATGTACAAAAACTAACTGAAGAAAATAATTCCTTAAAAATTAGAATTGGATAAGTGGAAGTTAATGACTCCATAAGAATCAAAATCAATCAAATAAAAAGAATGAAACAAATAGAAGAATATTAAAAAAACTGACCTGAAAAACAGATTTAGGAAATTTACAAATTATTGAGTGAGCTGAAAATCATGACATAAAACAAACAAACAAACAAACAAAGAAAAAGCATAGACACCATCTTTCTTTTTCTTTTTTAAAATAATAGCTTTTTCTTTTTAATTTTTTCCCTGAGGCAATTGGGGTTAAGTGACTTGCCCAGGTTTCACACAGCTAGGATGTGCTGATTTTCTGAGACCAAATTTGAATTCAAGTCCTCCTGACTTCAGGGCAGGTGCTCTATCCACTGCACCATTTAGCTGCCCCCACTTTTAATTTTCAAAATACATGCAAAGATAGTTTTCAACATTCACCTTTGCAAAACCTTTTGTTCCACATTTTTGTCCCTCCCTTCTTCCGTTCCACCTTGAGACAGTAAGTAATTCAATATATGTTAAATATGTACAATTCTTCTATACATATTTCCAAATTCATCATGGTGAACAAGAAAAAGCAGATCAACAAGGGGAAAAATGAGAAAAGAAACAAAAAAAAATAAGTAAATAACAGAAATTGAAAAAAATGTTGTCATCCACATTCAGTCATGGCAGTCCTCCTTCTGGATTCAGATGGCACAAGACTATCAGAATTGGTTTGAATCACCTCATTGTTGAAAAGAGCCACACTCACCAGAATTGACCATCACATAATTATGTTGTTAATGTGTACAATGTTTGCTTGGTTCTATTCACTTCACTTAGCGTGAGTTCATGTAAGTCTCTACATGCCATCCTGAAATCATTCTGCTGATCATTTCTTATAAGAAAATAATATTCCATAACATTCATGTATCATAACTTATTCAGTCATTCTCCAGCTGATAGGCATCCATTCGATTCCCAGTACTTAGCTATTGCAAAAAAGGATGCTACCAATATTTTTGCACATGTGATCCTTTTTCCCTTTTTAATGATCTTTTTGGGATACAGATGGCTGGATCAAACGGTATGTAGTTTCCTAGATGTTTGGGCATACTTCCAAATTTATTGGATACTCTCCAATATCCATATTGGATTACTCTCCATATGATTGGATCAGTTCACAACTCCCCAAGCAATGTATTAGTGTCTCAATTTTCCCACATCCCCTCCAACATTTATCATCATCTTTTCCTATCAAACAGCATCTTTCAAAGAAATAAATTATCATGGAAAATGTCCTGATATCCTAGAACTAGAAGGAAGATAACAATTTTAAAAATCCATTGATCATCTCTTTTAAGAGATCTCAAAATGAAAACTGCCAGAAATGATTTAGTCAAATTGTAGAACTCTGAGATAAAGGAGAAAATACTGCAATCACCCAAAAAGAAATTAATTCAACATCATGAAATCACAATTAACATTATACAGGACTTAGCAGCTTCTATGTTAAGAGATAAAAGGCCTTATAATATGATATTCCAGAAACCAAAAAAGCTTGGATTACAACCAAGAATCAAATATCCAGAAAAACTGAGCATAATCTTTCAGGTAAAAAAAATAGATATTTAATGAAATAGGGGACTTTCAAACATTCCTGATAAAAAGACTACAGCTAAACTGAAAATTCAATTTTCAAATAGAAGATCCATGAGAAGCATAAAACAGTAAACAGGAAAGAGAAAAAAACATAACATTCAATAATGCTAAACTATTTACAACCTTACATTGGAGGATGGACTTTATGATGCTAACTGTATCTATATTAGTTCAGTTGAAGGTGTACAGACAGAAGGTGCAAATATAAGTTAACTTTGTTGGGATGATATTAAAAAATTAGGGGAAATAAAGAGGATTGCACTAGGAGAAGAAGGAAAGGATAGGCACAAGGGAGCATAAGGGAGCACAAAAGAAAATGGAGGGGGGAAAGAGAAGAGGATGGGTATTGATAGGAGGCAAAACAGAGTGAGGGAGATAGTAGCCAGAAGCAAAATACTGATTTGGAGAGACAATGTCAAAAAAAAGAGACAAAGAAAAATAAACAAGGAAAAAATAAAATGGAGAAAAATATATAGTTAGAAAATATAACTGTGTGTGTAAATAGGAGGAATTATCCCATAAAATGAAGGTACATATCAGAATGGCTTAAAAAACAGAATTATATAATATGTTGTTTAAAAGAAACACATCTGTAGCCCAGAAACACATACAGAGTAAGGTAAAAGACTGGAGTAGATTTTATTGTGCTTCTGTTGGAATAAAATAAAACAAGGGTAGCAATATTGATCTCCTGTCAGCTTCCACATTGAAGGATCAAAGGTCCTGGAACCAGATATTCCAAAAGGCAAAGGAATTTGGATTACAACCAAGAATAACCTATCCAGCTAGAATGAGCATTATTTTCCAGGGAAGAAGATGGACATTTAATGATATAGGTGAATTGCACTTATTTCTAATGAAAAGATCAGATCTGAAGAAAAAAAATTGACCTCCAAACACAGAACTCAAGAGAAGCATAAAAAGGTAAAAAAGGAAAGAACTCTTGAGAACTATATTTTTACTATGGATATACTTAAAAGATTGGAGGTATAATTTGATATTGCTTTCATAATATGTAAAAGAAAACTAGAGGTGGGAAGGCTATCATACTGGGAAAAAGAGGGAAAAGGTGGCAAAATAAGGTTTAAAAAGGAGGTAAAAATAAGGTAAAATCTCATGAAGAGGCAAAGAAAACCTAATATAATTGAGGGAAAGAAGGAAGGGAGATGAGCATTGTGTAAATCTTATTCTCATCAGATTGGACTCTAAAAGAGTATATCAGGCACCTTTGGTTTCACAGAGAAACTTGTCGTTCCTTAAAGGGAAGTGGGAGGGAAAGGGGAAAAAGAAAGGGATAGACTAATAGAAGAGAAATTAGAAGAATCAGGGGAAAGGAGTAAAAAAGAGGAGGGGCTCTAAAGAAAGGAGGACTGTTTGGGGAGGTGATCATCAAAAAGCAATATTGATCTCAATCAAAGCAAAAGCAAAAAATAGGTCTAATTAGAAGGGACAAGGAGGAAATTGTATCTTGATAAAAGATACCATCTTTAATAAAGCAATATAAATACTATATATATGTGCACCAAAAGGTATAGTGTACAAATATCTAAAAGAGAGGCTAAATGAGCTTCAGGAAGAAATAGAAAACTAAACTAATAGGGGAAACTCAACTTTCTCTCTCTCAGAAGGAGGTAAATTTAACTAAAAAAAAAATAAGCAAGAAAAAAGTTAAGGTAAATAGAAATTGTGTGTGTATGCATGTGTATAAGGATGCATGTGTATATAATACACACACACATA